>BMAU01021347.1:755000-910000 GCA_019973935.1 Trichonephila clavipes | reverse complement strand
TACAAAAGCTTTCCAAATCAACATATTTAATACAGTAAGATCCCCAATACGTAAGGACATGTGTAATATGTAAGCAACACTTACTAAAAGAGAAATCAGAGGGATAAAAAAAAGCTTAAATGAAAAAGTAGCATGGAGCGCAATGCGAATGAAGGCCGAAACATCCCTGTGATGGGTGTCCAGCAAGAAATATCCGGTCTTTAGTAGGGGATATGATCTCCCCTGACTGCTAGGCAGGTTTCATAGCGTCTGCCCATGCTGAGAATGAGGGTGTCAATGAGTTGTTGAGGCATTGCTGCCCATTCGTCTTGCAGCGCCACTCGAAGCTCCCGAATCGTTACTGGTGGTAAGGTACGAGCTGCCAAGCGTCTGCCTAGAAAATCCCATACATGCTCGATGGGATTGAGATCCGGAGATCGTGCCGGCCAATCCATACGTTCAATATCCTCACTCTCTAAGAGCTGTTCGACAAGTACTGTGCGATGACATGGTGCATTGTCGTCCATGAAAAGGAACTGCAGACCCATAGCGCCTCTAAAAAGACGCACATATGGAAGAAGAATCTCGTTGACTGTACCTACGTCGAAGATGTGAAGGTCTGTACGACTACCAAGCATGATGCCTCCCCAAACGAGAATACCGCGACCTCCATACATGTCCCTTTCAATGATGTTCGAGGGATGATTGCGGCTTCCCCGCTCTCTCCAGATGAGTATGCGATGAGAATCGCTACTCAAACAGAATCTGCTCTCATGTGTAAAGAGTACTCGTCCCCATTCATTGTCTCTCCAAATCCGGTGTTCCCAGCACCACAGAGAACGCCTTTACCGATGGGCAGGCGCGAAAGGTACACACCGTATAGGGCGTCGTGCAAACAGATCACCACCGTGAATTCTTCTGGCCACGGCAAAACGCGATATGGGTCGTCCAGTCACCTGTGTCGTGTGTCTAGCGATTTCTCCCGCTGTCTGCCGCCTGTTTCTTCTGGCCTGTAAGACAATGTACCGGTCATCTGCGGGTGTGGTTCCTCGTGGACGTCAACTACTGAACCCCCGGATAGCTGTTCCTGTAGTTTGAAATTGTCTCCAAAGTCGTGAAACGATGTTGTGAGCAATTCCGAACTCTGCAGCCACACTTGTCGCACTGCGGCCTTCCTCCAACTTCTCAACTATTCGACCTCGGGTAAAAGCATCCAGATGTCGTCTAACAGATTGATTATTCGCCATTTCTCGCTGAGGCAGCAACTCGGTGTGATTTTAACTGCTATACGGCGTGCAATCTATTTGCCAGAAATACTCATCTTACACCGACAACATGCTTTATACTACTCAGACACTCCCCCATTACGTCTACCTGCATATCTGTGCATGTGCTACCGTACATCACCTTACTTAATCTCCTGATTGGTCTTTCTGTCCGCTCTGCCTCTTCGTTCAGCTGATATGCTAATTTTTCGACTCCGTCCTTAATTTTTGCACACCAGTATATATATATATATATATATATACAGTGCGGAAAATTTTAATGAGTGAGTCCGTAAAAAGAAATGGAAAAAAGAAATTAATTCCTGTTTCGGCTTTTTATTCTGAATAAGACCCTCTGGCTTTAATGCACTTGTTATAGCGATTTATTGAGGAATCGAATTCCTGTTGTAAATCACTTTGAGGAATGACTTGCAAAGCATGCGTCGAAGCTTTCTTGCAAGGTCAAAATAACACCCTTTAAGTTTCATTTTTCGTTTTGGGAACAAGGAGTAGTCACAGGGTGCAAAATCAGGTGAATACGGTGGGTGGTTCAACACGCAGACATTATTTTTTTCCAAAAATCGATGAACAATATAGGAGATGTGACTGGGTGCATTTTCGTGAAACAAACTCCACTTGCTTTCAGACCGTATTCTGGACGAATTCGATGAATTCTGGCCATCAAATGTTTTAAAACAGCTAAATAGTACTGACTTGTAATTGTTTGTCCACTTGGAACAAATTCTTTGTTGATAATGCTCCAAGCATCGAAGAATGTAATAAGCATTGTTTTGATTTCGGATGGAATTTTCATTGGTTTTTTGGCTTGCGGTGAATTTTCTGTCTTTCATTGCGCACTTTGTCGTTCTGTTTTAGAATCATATATGGGACATCAAGATTTATTGCCACTAACAATGGACTTCAAGAAGTTTGTATCGTTTTCAGTGGCTGAAATTATGTCTCTTGCAATCTGCACTTCTCATTACTTTTTGTTCAAGGGATAAAGTGTGTGGAACAAGTTTTGCCCAAATCTTCATGCAAGAAGGTTCGAATGGTGTCTTTGTTGATGTTTAAAGAGTTTGCCATCATTCTTAATCCCGCACAGAGATCGTTTACCACGAAATTTCATACTTTCTGAATAATTTCATGTGTTCTACCGTACCTCTTCCATCCAAAAAACGTTTGTGCCACACAAAAATGCTTGATCTACTTAAACAACAGTCACTGTAAACTTCTTTCATGAGTTGATATGTTTCCGAAGCACTTTTATCAAGTTTTGCGTAAAATTTTATAACAGTTCTTTTCTTCGTGTTAAGAAATCGACATGAAAGAAATTCACTTCTGCAATGAACGCTTGTCTTCTCTCAGCGATTTAACCAACCATTTAACCATCAACTTGCTCGCAGTGTGTCAGCAGACCATGGACATTATGACTTATGCGTATTTGTACTCACGGCACCCATATAGCCTGTGCTCTGGGACGAGTCTTAAAACGTATTTGCCACACTGTATATATATATATATATATAATCTTGTTCAACTGTTCTATCATCCATTTATAAAATACTTTTTATTCATGCACTGAAGCTCAAATGCATTTATTTTAACTTGTAATGGATTATTTTTGATGTTAATACACAGTTTTTTTCAAATATTAATTAATTAACTAAATTTTAATTTTTATTTTATTCTGCGTTATTTTTAACGAAGATTTAGTATCGATAGATGGTACATGTAAGTCTTTATAACGAATTTTCTTGGCTTCAAATATATTTTTTAAACTTGTAGTGGATGACACTTGTTGTCCATACAGTTTTTTCAAATATTAATTCATTAATTAAATTTAATTAACTAAAATAAAAATTTTCTTTGTTGACCAACTAGAGAGAGATTGACTTTAAATTTTTTTCAACTGACTTTCTTTGTTTCTTTTCTATTCAATTTCTTTGTTGTGATAATTTCATATTATCTAAAGCTGCAAGCATATTTAATTTTAGAGTCAATTTAATGGGGCAAGTGTACCAGATCTCTCTTTTCTCTATATTTGTTTCCTTTATTGAAATTTCATCATAGCCTGCAATTTAATGTCAGCCATCTTTCCTATATATTCATTCTTGCTGATCTTCATACAAGAAAAACTTTACTCATCACTATATGTCGACACAAATATAGAGAATATTTCCCTGGCAAATGTGTTAATGCTTGGAAATTTTTCATCATCCAGAGATTCGCCATTGTGTATGTAAGGCGACAATCAGCTGCCTCAGAAGCGATCTCGTCCACAGTAGTACAGCCAGACTATTGTTTGACTAGTCTAACTGGCCCCAAAGTCCAGACGCTAAAAAAGCGATAATGAACCCCAGCTGCACGTACACCGAAACTCAGTCTATTATTGTATTGAAAGAGTGAAACTCGTTTCGAAAGTTGGACGTCACCACTTCTTCCCCCCTAAAAAAGGTCCATTTCACACGACTGATCTGGTCTTAGTTGGATTCAGTTCTTAGAACTCGCACACATAAAGATCGTCCCATCAATGAGATTGATCAGGGCAGCAATTCCGGTATTAAACACAATAAAAAAATAACATAATACATCAATCAAAATTTCAAAAAAAATGTACACTTTACACAATTAGAACTTAAAATCCGAATCTGGGATTCTTTTTCTTAAAGTTACATTTCACCTTTAAATTATAATTTTTAAACAAAATGAGTCAAATGCCAAACTCTTACTAACCATATACACTTAATCGCGCATGACTACAGACGTAAACATCTCTGTTGGTTTACAGTTGACTAAGAGACATCAGAGATTTTCACTAACATCTATTTTCTTCCACTATGTACACAGATACACTCACACACATACAAATAAAACAGTAACATAAATATATATAATATTAATAGAAAAATCCACAAACTACTTATTCCAATCTACTTAGGCCGTCCGCGTTTCCATGGAGCCTTACAGGTTTGTGTTTGATTTCAAAATAAAACGGCTGTAAACTCAACGCCCATCTTTGTAATCTAGGATTAGTACTCCCCATCTTGTTTAGGTACCTTAAGGGGTTGTGGTCGGTTTCTATAATAAATTTTTACCCGTCTAAATAATGCTTTAATCGCTTTAGACCAAAAATTATCGCCGCTAATTCCCTTTCCACCGTGCTGTAGTTTCGTTCCGCTTTAGAAAATTTTTTGCCTAGGAAAACGATGGGGTGTTCTTCCCCCTCTATTCTTTGCGATAAAACAACCCCAACACCCACCTCACTCGCGCCCGTTTGCAGGATGAATTCCGTGGAAAAATCTGGGGCAAACAATTTGGGTTGGGAGACGAGTTTGGCTTTTAGCTCCTCGAACGCTTTTTCACATTTCTCATCCCAAGTGATCTTCTCTTTCTTAAATTTCCCTTTCAGTGCGTCGGTCAAGGGCGAAGCTATTGTGCTGTAATTTGGGATATAATGTGAGTAGTACCCCACTAGACCAAGAAAAGATCGTACCTGTGTTTTAATGGTGGGCCGCGGGAAATCTGTTATAGCTTTTATCTTTTGTAATTTTGTAATTTTATATATATATATATATATATATATATATATATATATATATATATATATATATATATATAATTGTTTTCGATTTTCAGTTATATTAATTTATAAATTAGCACGTAATAAATATAGAGTTCACTAAACTAAAATTTGATCAACTTTTCACAGGCGTAGTAAAACTATAAAACCATTATTAGAAGAGAAGGTACGTAATAGCATTCGTTTAAAAAAGAGCTAGTGCAATACATATCAACATAATTAGATGATTTGGAAACTTGATCCCAGGAAAAAGAAAAAAAACACAACCCCAAAACACATTTTTTGTAGTAAGAGATATGCAGAAAAATAGTAAGATCTACATTTTTGTTGATAAATAGATTTATATTTGAATACCTTATATGCGTCTCACTATCTGCTTTTTAACATTCGATTGTGTGTCTCACTTTTTTGCCACTTTGCTTGTGAAATTTCTTAAGAATTATCCATTGCTTTTGACAGTCACATAAATGTAAAATAATGTTGCTTAAAACATTTTTTGCCTTATTACTTGCAATTTTTGCTGTATTGTTTTTCAACTCTGTTTTAGGAGTCAACTGCCCCCCGGCAAAAGTTATGCTTTCGTGTATATGTTACGTTACAGATATACCAATTATAATCTGCAGAAATATCACAAGATCGGAAATTATATACGACATTGTTAAGAACATGGGTGGAGCGAAATTTAGAAATTTTATTTTGGTCGAATCGTCTTTGGTGTACTTACCCACATCTGAGTTAATTTTGGATAAATTTGAAGCGTTGGTAGTTTTTAATACAACATTTGTTTCCCTATTCGATAAACCCCCGTTAGTCGAAATTCCCTTAAAATGATATGGTTAATGGATGTACATATTACTCGTGATGTGCAATGGAATTTGCTTAGAAACCTTGGTAAACTAGAAGATTTGGAAATAATGCAAACAGATGAACATCTTTAGGAACAGATTTTCAGAATAATGTTAGCCCCAAATTAACTAAACTTTTTATGGTTTGTACAAAAGCAGTAAGGCTAGCAAAAATGCCTTTGCAAACTTGAAGGCAAACTTGAAGGACTTTTCTACATATAAGAAATTCAACGATAAAAATTTTGAAGAGAAGTATGTTTGTCAAACCTGCAGCAATCGAGGATTTTGATTTGGAGTGAGTACCTCGTTTCTTTTGTGGAAAAAATGATTGATATTTGTTAGGCTTAAATACATTTTAAAATATCATTTTTTCATTAAAATTTTTAGAATTTTATAAAATTGTTTTTTTTTAAAAATGTTTGGTATTATTATTATTTTTATATAGTTTAAAGTATATAACATATATTTAAAACTTAATGAAAAGACTTATGTGAGTATTGTGATGTGTGAGCCCATTGAATTGCTTTTTTTCGGAACTAATCAATTTCAACAAAAATAAGAAAATTTTTTACATTTATTAAAACGCAATATTATTTTTCTAAGGCTTTGTCTGATAAAAATGTGTTTTGCTTAAATTCTATCAATTTTTAAGCGAAAAAAAGTGTCAATTAATGCGAAATGTTTTAAATAAAGTATACTTAAAGAATCGAAAATATTCAGATTTTTTTAAGTATTAATAAAAAAAAAATTATTACGTGCACATTAATGTAAAATACACGAATTACGATATTAATATTACAGTAAAGTTTTTTTTTCTTCTTGAAACATTTTACTTATGGAGCAATTTAAAAACTATGATAATCAAAAGAAAAATTTTTTGATAAATATATTTTTTGCATCTCATTTATATTTAGTTAAAAAATAATAAAGCATAATATGGATAAAGTGTTTATTAAGCTGAAATTAAATCAACTTTCCACATGTAGTAAAATTTTAAAAACATTATTGGAAGATAATGCACATTATAGTATTAGTTTAAAAAAAACACGCACACATTAGTGCTACTGCAATATCAACTGAATTCGATTTGGAAACTTGATCTTGTTGAAAAAACATTACACGAAACACAATTTCTATATTAAAAGATATGCAGAAAAATGAAAACATCTACATTTTTTTCTTGATAAATAGATTTATTTTTGATTGTTTTTCATGCGTCTCGCCATTTGTTTCTTGAAACTCTGCTGTGTGTCTGGTTTTATCAGTGATTGTTACTTTGCTTTTGAAATTCCTCAACGACCGACCATCTATTAATTTTGTGTGGAGATCACATAAATCTAAAATAATGCTCTTCAAAACATTTACGGCTGAATTCCTTTCATTCTTTGCTATAGTTTGTTTGAACTGCGTCTTAGGAGATGACTGCCCTCCGGCAAAACTTTTACTTCCATGTGTATGTGAAGTTTTCATAAAACCAACCATATTTTGTAAAAATATCGAAACACCGGAATTTATATCCGACATGGTTAATAAAACAGGTGGCATGAAATTTAGAAGATTTTTATTGGCTGATTCGTCTTTCACATACTTACCATCATCTGCGTTAATATCCGAGAAATTTGATATATTGGCGGTTTATAATTCGACATTTGTTTCGCTATTCGATAAACCCCCATCAATCAAAAATTCTTTGAGTGAAATGTGGTTAATGGATGTGCACATTACCCGTGGTATAGAATGGAACTTGTTTAAAAATCTTAATAAATTAGAAGATTTGAAATTATTTCATACAGAGGTAACATTTCTAGAAAAGGATTTTGAGAATAATGTTAGCCCCAAATTAACTTCTCTTTTCATGGTTAAAACAAACACAGCAAGGTTAGGAAAAAGTGTTTTTGCAAACTTGAAGTCTTTGTCTGATTTGCATATAAGAAATTCAACAATAAAAATTTTGAAAAGAAGTATGTTCGCTAAACCTGCAGCAATCCAGAGCTTTAATTTCGAGTAAGTACCTCATTCCTTTTTTCGTGTGAAATGGTCCTATTTTTGGTTTAAATATGTTCCTTTAAAAATTTTATAATTCTATAAAATAAAATCGCTTTTATTAAAAAAATTCATTGAGTTTTAAGATATCCGACTACGTTCGGAACAGTGATTTTGCAAAAGCGCATAATTGAATATTTTTTTAGTATTTAGTATCACTTCGATTAGAATACATCCATAAAAATGTTTTAAGAATATTATTACAATAAAAAATACTTAAATACAATATTTTGGCAAAAAAGGAACATAGAATTATTTTTTTCAAAATATTTTTCCATGAAAAATGCTTCTATAATTATAATACTTTGCTTATATATAGCTAAAACTAATTCAGAAAGCCTGAACTAAGATAGTTGAAAAATTTACATTATTTTCAGAGTTAATACCAAATGAAATAACTATAGGGGGGTGCTTTTTTTTTTTAAAAACATTTTCCATTCCGTGCATTAAAATACGGATAAATCAACTTTTAAGTTATATGTTTCAAAAATCCTAGTTCCGGCTCTTTTCAGAGTTCTGAGCTATAAATAGGCAAAATATTATTATTATAGAAGCATTTTTCATAAAATCAGAATGTTTTGAAAATAGATAATTCTATGTAAAGTTTTTGCCAAAATAATACATTTAAATATTTTTTTATTGTAAAAGTGTTCTTAAATCAATTTTATATGTGTATTCTAATCTAAGTGATACTAAATATTAAAAGAAATATTCGTTTGTAAGATTTAGCAAAATCATGATCCCGAACGTAGTCGGATACCTTAATATATTTTAAATTTTATTTTCTGTGGATATGTATACAAAAGGTAAAATGTTCAAACATTTTAAAGTCAGCTTATGAATCCACATCAACACGAATTTAATTTTTTATCAAATCTGTAATTCAAACTTATACAATATAATACAAATTCTAGTAATAAAAATAACAAGTATTGAACTATTGTGCCTATTTCATAATATTTCAGCAAACTATAAAATTCTATTGCGCTGGATGTTTTAAATCAGACCAGCGTTTCTCATACTCTGTGGAGCCTGCCCTCTAGGAAGGTTTGAGCTTATAAAAATGTCAAAAATAAAAGATTGCTTAAAAAAATTATGAATGTACTCCCTTCTCCAAAAAAAGCAACCAAAATGCATTCGGACATAAAAAAATACTCATTTATACTGATATAACACATTTATAAATATTACAGTACTGCACAATGTGTCTCATAATTTAATAATATTCAGGTATCCGACTATGTTCAAACCTGTGATTTTGCAAAAAAGTATAAATGGATAATATCTATGATATATAGAGTCACTTAGATTTGAAAACGTATATAAAATTGTTTTAAGAATATTATAACAATAAAAAATTATATAAGTACGATATTTTGACAAAAAATGAACATAGAATGACCCATTGTCAAAACATTCTCTTTTTATGAAAAATGCTTCTTTTATAAAAATATTTTGCCTGTATATAGCTCACACCTCTGTACAGAAGCTGAACTAAAGTGCTTGAAACATACAACTTAGATGTGGATTTATCCATATTTTACTACAACAGAGGGTAGAAATTTTAAGAAAAAAAAACACCGATAACTATTTCAATTGGTAGTAACTCTGAAAATAATGTGAATTTTTCAAAAGTCCTAGTTCAGACTCTCTGTAAAAAAAGTATTTACTTTATATAAGCAAAATATTATTATTATAGAAGCATTTTTTATAAAAGAAGAACGTTTTGAAAAAAGTTTATTCTAAGTTATTTTTTTTTGTCAAAATATTGTATTTAAATAATATTTTGTCAGAATGTCCTTTAAACAATTTTTTACATTTATTTTAGTCTAAGTGACACCAAATATTATGAAAATTGTCCATTTATGCGCTTTTTTTAAAACCACGGTTCCGAACACCTTAAATAAATTAAGCAAAGTTTAATAATTATGAGTCATCCCATGGACTTGTGAAATTAAAAATTATATACAAGAATTAATACTCAATAATCTGCATGGTTTATAATTAAAATCTTATTTTGTAATTTTAGCGTCAAGGCTCACTATAATAGAATACAATACATTGTTATTGTATGGAAGAGAGAGGGACACGATTAAAATTGTATTTGAATGTTTAAAGTTTCAGAAGCACTGAAATAGAGATAGGCTTCATTGCTGGTTCGTGCATCAGGGCCAATGAATACCCTATACGTAAAGAGGTTGAGTCACATTAAGTCTTTCGAGGCTTAATGTCGCCCCGTTGGCATAGTGTGTAAGTTCGGAGAGGGGGTACCAGGTGAGGTGTTATTCTCGTTTGATTTAGGTCCGTCGCCAATAGCCCTCGCTCTATAGTGCTACGTTAATATATATATATGTTACCGCTAAAGCGTGAAATCCGTTATTTCATAGAATAACTAGGTGTTTCATGTAACAACTAGATTATTCAGTTAAAGAATACAGAATTATTGAATTCTACGATTTAACTTGGTATTCTATCGAACAGCAATTACTTGATCGTTAAAGTATGAAATACGACACTCGAAAGTATTTTAAACCGGTTCTAGCTACTTTGGGAAGAATTTTTCCGATTAGGTGGAGTAAAACAATATTACTCTAGATATTAGTTCAGTATATGTCAGCGATAAATAATTTCCATCGAGGACGTTCGAAATATTGACACAACACTTCGATCTGATGCAACAGCTCAAAGTTACGGTACCCGGAACAAGAATTAAAAAGTGCTTGTGTGAAACAAATATGTAATACAAAACAGTGTGCTTATTTCAAAACTAATAAGCATTTCAATCCGAAATGCCATCACAGCAATCCTTGCTCTAATAGATAATGAAAAGTAAAAAAAAAAAAAAAAAATCAAGGTATCTCATAAAATTTTAATTAATATTCTCTTAAACTTTTGTTTTAAAAAGCTTACACAATGTTTTTATGAAGCAACAGTTTTTCTTACCAGTATGTATTTCTTTTGAAATTATTTAAAAATAATCTATTTTTGTTGCAACATACTCTTTTTCCCCCTTTCCTGTTTCACTAATAGCATTATGAGCAACATAATAAATTATATAATAACTGCATTCCCTTATTATTTATCACTTATTCATCCGTAAAAGGGTTGAAATGTATTTTCGAGAGATTTTAGCTATTAATTAGCTATAATTTAGCCAATTTAGCTCACTTTAATGGTCTATCCTTAGTTATTTCATGGAATACCTATTTGTTTCGTTAAAGAACTAGGTAAAGTATGAAACTGCTCATCTATTATATACTTTAAATGACTTATCTAGCTATTTTATGAAATACCTAGTTATTTTTATGAAATAACTGAATTATACACTTAAACGGTAACAAATATATGTCCCCCCCTAGATATATGCATACATATGGGGGACGGTGTTTAGGGGCAAAGTGAATTTTTGAACAAAAGAAAGCATTGTAACCAAGTTAAACAAACAATCAATTTATTAAAATAAAGAAAATTGACTATCACGCCATTTGCAACATTTAATTCTTTAAAAATAAGATAAAAGACAGTTTGAAAAGAAAGCAGAGAGAGGATTCATCTTTGAGATGAGGATGCCAAACATGGTTAAAGAGCCTAAAGAGAGTATCTTCTTTGTTTTCGAAACGAAGGGGTTAAAAGGGAGTCGAACCTCACTCGTTCATGGTCCCTTAAAAATGACCACTGAGGGGCTATATGGCATAACTGACGTCATCGCGCACGAATTCTTTCTTTGGATATTGAAGAGATGGATTTGAATATTGAAATCTCTCTAGATTTGATTTGCTTTGGTTGGCGTCACCATCTCTTACGACCGAAATGTACTGATAATTTAAAACATTTCCATTAATTGTTTGAAACTAAGTTAATATTCTTGTTTACATATATATAAAGTATGTTTTTTTAGAGGTATAGAACTTTAAATTGCAATAAAACAACGATGTATTATTCGATTGTCATGAATTTTTTTTGAAACATAATCTTGTGGCATTACATTTTAAATATGATTTCTGGCATAGGACTTTTACGGCTGGCTCGGATGTAGTCCAATCTGGACGTCCAATTTTCGATGATTTTTTCCAACATTTGTGGCCGTATATCGGCAATAACACGGCGAATGTTGTCTTCCAAATGGTCAAGCGCTTGTGGCTTATCCGCATACACCAATGACTTTACATAGCCCCACAGAAAATAGTCTAGCGGTGTTAAATCACGAGATCTTGGAGGCCAATTCACAGGTCCAAAACGTTAAATTAGGCGGTCACCAAACGTGCCTTTCAATAAATCGATTGTGGCACGAGCTGTGTGACAGGTTGCGCCGTCTTGTTGGAACCACAGCTCCTGGACATCATGATTGCTCAATTCAGGAATGTAAAAGTTAGTAATCATGGCTCTATACCGATCACCATTGACTGTAACGTTGTCGCCTTCATCGTTTTTGAAGAAGGATTCCACCAGCCCATAAAGCGCACCAAACAGTCAGTTTTTCTGGATGTAACGGTGTTTCGACATACCCTTGTGGATTAGCTTCACTCCAAATGCGGCAATTTTGTTTGTTGATGTAGCCATTCAACCAGAAGTGCGCTTCATCGCTAAACAAAATTCGCTTATGAAAATCGGGAACAACGGCAATCTCATTTTGGGTCCATTCGATGAATCTGCGCCTTGCTTGATGATCGTTTTGATGAATTGCCAAACCAAACTGAGAATAAATCACTTGACAGTTGTTAAATCGGTCGCCATCTTGGAAAGTAATGCCAACTTAAACTTCTATACCTGAAAAAAAACCCATTCTTTATATATATATATATATATATATATATATATATATATATAATAGCACCAGATAAGAAGGCGAATGTTATAACACTCTTATTTGTATATCTGATTAAATAAATTTTTTTAGTTATTAAAACTTGATATATATGATGTTTCAATATTTTGAACAAAAAAATATTTTTAAGTCATAAAAATGTGTGCGTATGTGTGTTTTTTAACAAAAAGTATATTCTGTTTCACAGGTCCAATCAAATAGAATTTTTACCAGATGACATATTTTCCGATATGCCTCATTTGAATGAGGTCGTGTTGTCCAATAACAAGATTTCCATTGTGAAAGAAGCACCATTTACTGTAGCTCTGAAAATACTACATTTATTGATACTTGAAAGTAAGTTGAAAAATTATTAAAGTTGATATGTCTTAAAAGAAAATATTAAATTAAGGATTATATTAAATGGTTGCCCCATAATCGATTTTTACGTAATTAAATAATATAATTGAAATATTTCGTAAATTTTAAGAAACCCTTTAAAGTATCAATACATAACGAAAAATAGCTTTAGTAAAATAACCTTGAAATTAACAATTTAATTATGTTTCTTTTTTGAAACATTTTTGTTTAAAAATTAGAAATTTTGTTTATGAATATGTTAAATCAAATAAACTGATAAAATGCATTTACATTTTTGAAACAAATGCTAGCTTTCTTACTATCTATCTAATGTTGAAAAACTTAAGGTATTATTGTAATAAATTATATAAAAGGTTTTGACGGGCTCTATACGCGGTTCTTCAACCAATCCTCTTGGGGAAATTATTCTTTAATTGTGGTTTGAGTTTAGAACCACCTTCCATAGAGACGATTTGTTTCTATAATATAATGTAAATGCTATTTAAATCCAGATAAGGGATGTGTTAAAGTTAATTGTGAGTAGCTAGTTATTAATCATTAGAAGGGAGGTGTTTGTCCTTAAGTTATCATTCCTTTATAACTGCCTTTCGGAGAAATAGAAATAATCGTGAAGCTGATTTGAAGATGAGACTGTAGAAGTGTAGGAAGGAGCTGAAAAGTGTTTTATACAGAAGGATCATGAAATAAGTGTACTTTTGATAATTTTATAAGCTTAAATAAGGAAATTATTTCAGATTTTTCCCAAAGTTATTGAAACTAGTCATAAATTGATTAGTCTGAAATAAAAGTAGTTATTTTTATATCAATGTCTGCTTCTTTAATGACCCAAATTACAAATTACTGTAACCCCAGTCTGGCGGCAGCGGTGCTTAATGTGGGACAGAATTTTATGCTTCTATGAAAAGTAGGAGGGGGGGCAGGCGCATTCCGACTTCTACCATCGTATGTTTAGATTGCATAAAATGTTAGTCTGGTTTTTATTTCGAAAAATTTCATTAATTTTATCTTTAAATCAAAGAAACCCTTTTATAAAATCGATCCTCCATTAGCATACGCGCTGTAAAGAAAACCTACAGGCCGATTTTTAAATTTCTGGTGTTATTCGAACAGGAATCTGCCCCCAAGTACGAATATGCCTTCGATTTCCCGCCATGATTATCAGAACGCGAGATATTGCACTTTGGTAATGTATTTCTATGGGAAAATTAGGTCGTATCAATAAAAACACCGAGAAAACCCCTAAACAACTTTAAAGTCAAATATCATATTGAGCATCGCGTCTGAAACATTATAATACCTAGTATACGTCGAAGTTATTTTTGCACTGTTTATTGGATTTCTGTACGATTGATGCATTTTTTTCTCATCCACCGATTCTCACCAAACACAGTATACTTTTGTAAAATTCAACGCTGATCACGAATATATATGGCGCTTTTCGAAATTCCAATTAAGGCTGTTTTCGGTTAATGTTAAAGAATAGGACTCGGTTTTGGAACATTTTTTCAGATATAAAAGAAATGAAAAATTAATATGATATTCTGGCTTCAGTATCCTTCAGAGAGCAGCATTTTTTATCATACTTCCCATTTTTAACCGAGTTTATTCATTTTTTCTGGTATGAAATGTGCTTCGCATTTTTTATCCTATCCCGTAATGTTAAATGGGCTTTGCCTTCTAGTAATAAAACAAAAAAGAATGTATTCATGGAATATTTTGAAATTTTAAAAAACACTATATTGTTAACAGAGGCATGAGTTATAATATTGCAAATTTCCATGGAAATAGGATTATTTTCCTGTATGCAAATGTGCTTCGCGTTTAGTTAGAACTCTCGTACTTTTACCGAAAGCCTTAAATCAAAAGTCATAGCATTCCAAATTTTCTCATTGTTTCCGGTGTTACGATGGCTTGGTTCGGCGTCGTCACAAATACCAAAATATTTGTCACCTCAGAAAGTTATCAAAGTGTGTGAGCCATTTAACTCGAAATTTTACCAGGATTCGTAAATTTGGAAATCATGGAGATGGAATTTATTGATCATATATATAGTGATGAGATAGTCCACATAGGCGGTTCACTTTTTTGATGTTATCAACTCACAACGAATAAAACCCAGCTTTTGCCGCATTTAAGGAAATATGAAGAAAGGCATGTGTGTACTACCTATGTATGATTTGAAATTTGATGGTAGGCAAAATGAAAGGGATTCGAGTTATAAGAAGTGACCCGACTGACGTGCAGACTGTAATTGGCGTAATGTGGGTAGTAGAAATTAGAATAGCCAATTATATGCGTGGCCTGAGTACAATAGTTCGAATAGAAGTAGACTTAGAAGTGGTTACGTGGGTAGAACGTGTCCCTAGAAATAAAATTATTTATGCCATAATACCTTTATTTATCATGTCTCTAATTTTATTTTTAGAGAGATCAGTAATTTCTAAAAATGCTATAAGAAGTGGAAAATGCCCTCAAGCCCAAACTGTCAATCAACCGCTACTAAATTTGTTATTTCGAATCTTGCGCAATTTTGTAAGACTTTGATACACAGAAGGGATACAAATGACAGAAGATTGTAAAAAGAGTAATTGCTTAGTCACGTCATTTGGTTTGCAGCAGAATATCTCGCGTAAACGCTATAATATATATATATATATATTATAGCAATTTTTTCCCAACATATACAAATTCCACATGCTAAAAAAAAAAAAGTAGCCTTAAATATATATATATATATATATATATATATATATATATATATATATATATATTTTTAAGGCTACTTTTTTTAGCATGTGGGAATTTGTATATGTTGGGGAAAAATTGCGGCTTAAAAATATAGTCACAGCTTTTTATGTACATAAAAAGAAAACTGCATGATATTTTAAAGTTATAATACAATTATTCTTAAATAAAGTATTGCACTAATACGAAGAACATAATCTTTAGGGTTCATGTGTATCACTAAATATGTATCACGCCATTGTCCAATCATTAAATGTTTCCATTATTGATTTTGCAGGCCAGCATTGCGATCACGAACGTCTCACTTGTATTAATGGTATCAGCCCACAGAGGTCAACGAGTCTGAATAATATATGGAATTATATTTGGAGACTGTATATCAGGATATCGTGTGTAGTCATCCCAATCTGATAAGCAACGTTTCGAACTGAAATTTGAGATCACTGTTGGATGACCTGCTGAACGAGTGCAACATTTGCGTTTACTTGCTAACGTTTCCAACACGTTGATCATTGGCATTCTTAGTACGTTGAAAGTTTTCAAAGAGTGCTTTAATTGTTTTGCTTATCAGTCCGTTTATGATATTCAATACCCTTTGGAAACTATGTTTTGTTGCATAATTTTTCTGAGTTAAAAGTACAATCTGCTGACGAAATTTTACCTAATTTTAAAATTTATGAGAAAAATTCCCCTGGTAACGAAAGCAAAAGGCAGCATTGGGTACATTTCTAGCCCCGTCTGTTTTTTTTTAAATTGAATTTTCGAATCGTTAATCCTTTTTGGGGCACCTGGTAACAGAGAATATGTATGATTGATTGTTTATTATAATATATCACCTATGCTTTTTAATGTATTTCTTTTGTAATTTCCAGATAATCCAATAAATTGCAACTGCGATTTTGCATGGATTACGAAAATAGATCACAAAAATATTCGAGGAAGATGCCAAGAGCCTGAATTCAGAAAGGGGAAACCCCTTCAAGATCTTGATGTGAAGGATTTCGGATTCTGTTTAAAATAAGGCGAATTCGAATTTTGCCACATTTCACAAGACTCCTTTTAAATCAACTTTTGTTATGTATCGATTATTATTAAGCAGAAAAACAAGTAATCATTGGAAAATATATTTTATCTTTACTCTGTTTGAAAGGAATTCAAAATGTTGCTCATTTTTGAAAGTTATATTTCAATAAAAAAAAAATTAGGACTGATTCCTACAATGGATGATGCTATATCAAGCATGAAATTCAGTTATATGTTCATTAATCTGTATCTACTCTACTCTAAATAGGATCTTGTATAGTAAGAAAAAATGCATTAAAAGAAAATAGGAATGTATATTGTGTACTATTATATCATTTAAAAAAATGAAATATCTTATGTTAATGACATCTTTTCTTAATGTTATTTTGTGATGATTATCATTCAATTAAAAATTACTTAAAAGGTATATTAATATATTTGGAACCATGTTTTGCGAAAGCGTTTATGTGAATAATTTTTTTTTTTTTATATTTAGTATCACTAAAATTAGAACATAGATATGCAATTGTTTTAAAAATATTATTACAGCAATATTATTTAAATTGAATTTTTTGGCAAAAAATAAACTTAGAATAATATACTTTCATAACACCTTCCTTTTAAAGAAATTATTCTATAATAATAAAAAATATTTTATCTATAAGTTGCTAAGACATTTGTACAGAGCTTGTACTAGGAATTTTTAAAAATTCCCATTAATTTTATTATTACCATCAATTAAAATAATAACCTTTGTTTTTTGTTCAAATTTCTATTTTCTGATATATTGAAATATGTAGCTATATGTGTACAAAATAATTTTTGTAGAAGTATTTTTTACTAAAGGATAATGTTTTAAAAATGTATCATTCTTTCAGTTCTTCACTTTTTGTAAAAAAAATTATATTAAAATTTTTTAAAATTTTTTTACGATAATATTCTAAAAATAACGCGCGCGCGTTACATGCTATATTCTAATTCAAATGGCTCTTTAAATATCCAACAAAAATTTTTTATATAGGTACTTTTTCAAAATCATGGTTTTGAATATTATAACAGTCAAATACAATTAGACATTTAACTAGTCTTCTGATTTTATTTCATCAAAAGTATTGTTCGTATCACTGACAACAGATGGCGACTGTATCTGATAGTAATTATGGCTTTGATGATGTTAAACATGTCTTGAACAATCAATGCGCTCAATTCCGAATGGAAAATATATCACTTTCAGATGAACTTTTGAAAAAAATAACTATTGCTTGAATACTAAGAGAAAATAAAGAAATTCTATTTTTTAATTTAAGGAACAGAGAAGTTCTTTCCTATATGTTTAGTTAAAAAAATATACGGATTAAAAAATAAACATCGCACTCACTCCCGACGAGATTAATAGAGAATATAAACAATGTACTGAATGACCTTTTAAAAATAACAGAAAAACTAAATTTACGAGTGAAAAATGTAATAAGCATATTGTGTTTTCATACTTTTCTGCCTTGTAAATTTTGTGTACAAATTTTACGGTAAAAACAGAATGTAAACACCCTTGGGTATTGTATACCCTGTGAGAGAGCTTTCGGTCATTTTTTTCACGCGAGTGATGCCGGGATAATAAAGAAAATGCATATCCATCTGGGATTCATTGCGGAGGAATGTGAAATTAAAGATATATATATATATCGTTTCACATGTTTCGTAGAAAGGAGGTGCACTTGACTTTGAAATGTTTTCGGAAAACGTGCAACACGAGCCAATTTTATTCATGAAGCTACTTTCACCCTCCGTCCTAACAAACACCACAGTAAAACATCTCATGTCTCAAAAGTTGAATTTGAAATTCGTGACGTAACGACTGTAAAGATTTTCATATTTTGTTAACTCTATTTTATTTACAATAATTGAAAAAAGAGGGGAAATTTACAACTGTTTAAACGGTTTTTATAAAATAGATACATATGGACACATTGATGTGAATAAAATGTACTATAATATACTTAATTTTGTTGAATATATTTTTTCAGTATCTTTAACACAAAAAATATTACAGTCCCCTCAGTTTCTGTTAAAGGATATTTACTGTTTATATATATATATATATATATATATATATATATATATATATATGATGGGAGGCCAGAATTTCTTATTTTAGAATTCGCCCCTGAAATGGCTTGGAATTTATTTGCCAGTCCCCGTACCGGATGTGGTGAAATTCCTTTTGGTGGGGCGCGTCAAGAAAGTTCACTAAACCCATAAATTGTAAGGTGGTGTAACACTGCACTGGCCTCTGGAACAATCAGGGAAAATTACACTGGACAAGACAAAGAGTCCGC
Organism: Trichonephila clavipes; assembly: GCA_019973935.1. Lineage (NCBI taxonomy): Eukaryota > Metazoa > Arthropoda > Arachnida > Araneae > Nephilidae > Trichonephila > Trichonephila clavipes. The sequence continues at coordinate 890,996 of BMAU01021347.1, read as the reverse complement.
CCTAGGATTTCGATGTGAAATGTCGCCGAATAAAAGCGGGACGCACCCCGATTTTAGAGAGAGAGAGAGCCGATCCCAGAGCTGCAGATAATCAAAAAAAAAAAAAAAAAAAAAACTCTGGAGATTCTGGGCATCGACCATGTCCTTTCCCAGCTCCTTCCCTATCTCAAGCTAAGTTAAATTTTGATGTTCTTGTAGTGAAGTAAATTTCCATATACTTGTGCTTAAAATAAAATTAATAATGTTTTAAAACTAATTGATCAGTGTATGATTTAGTGTGAGAGGAGTGTTTTAATTTTAGAATTAGTTAACTGAATTAATTGTCATGATGCGATGTGAAATTAGGAATCTGGGTTAAAAGTTTTAGAAATTAAATAAGCTTGAAATAGCGTCCCATTAATATATATATATATATATATATATATATATATATATATATATATATAACTTAACTCAGAGACGCAACAGCCCAATGCCTCCTGTGCCCATCTCAGTATACGTGACCCTGGGCCCTGAGGTGTATGAGCAGATGTTCCGGTCAGGTGGTCAGTCTAGCGTGAAATCCCCAGTGTTAAGTTCCCAAGCAAGCCTGATACTCATTTATCGATCTAAGTATCATAGATATATAGATAGATAGATAGATAGAGAGAGAGATAGACATATAGATAGATAGACAGATAGATAGATAGATAGATAGACACATATACATAGACAGACAGATAGATAGATAGATAGACAGAGAGATAGACAGACAGACAAGTAGAGAGACAGACCGATAGATAGATAGATAAATAGTTAAAAGAATATATATATATGGAGAGAGAGAGACAGACGGACGGATGGATGGATCGATGGATGGATGGATGGACGGATAGATGGATGGAATTGTTTAAAAACCTCACTAAACACTAGTGGAATAGGGCTTATTTCACATGGAGATAACAGGAAATGGTTTTCAAAATAATATTAGCCTCAAATTACCTTCCTGTTTCATGGTTGAAACAAAAGCACGAGAGTCAGGTAAAAATATTTTTGCAAATTTGAAGTATCTGTCTGTTTTGTATAAAAGAAACTAAACATTGAAAATTCTGAAAAGAGGCATGTTCCCTAAACCTGTAGCATTCCATGCCCTTAATTTTGCGTAAATACCTTTATTTTTCTTACAGAATTAAATTTGGTGATTTTTTTTGCTACAATAAATTTTAATATAATTTTCTTTTTTTAAAGCAATTAAATAGGCTCTATATAAATATATCTTTAAAAATGTATTCAAAATTTTATTAATTTTTTAATTTCATCTTCTGTTTATATACTTACAGAAGAAAAGTTCCAAGTACCACTCCCTTTAAAATAGCATTGGATAACCCTTTCTTTACGAATACTTTGACGATGTACTTAGCAGTAATATTTTTTTAATTCCATCCTTCCAAGATATACTCAGCACAGGTTCTGTGATGAGTATTTTCTCGGGTTTCAGTTCATATTTTAATCGAATTGCGAAGATTGTAATTTTTTTCTGAAAAAATTAGTAAATGTCAAAAGGTAAGTGCCATATTTTTTGTGTGTTACTTAAGATCTTCGAAAACGATTTGACTGTTCATTTTAAGTGAAAAGTGTATATAATTAATTCACAGTTGAATAACTTTGTAGTACTTATAACTAGCGACAGCCACTGGAGGTTGGAGCAAGAACCTTGTCTGTTTTTTAAGTGATAACTTCTATAGGTGCGTTTTGCTGGAGAGTGAACTTGAATAAACGTCATGCTCGCGTTTCTAACGCTCATTCGGCTTTTTTCGTCTTAGTCGGTAATCATGCTTGTGCAAGTTCGTCCGCGAGATAAACACCTCTAAAGAGAAAGCGAAGGACGTCCCCCCCTCCTCCGCCACTCCGAAACGATATGAAAAGTGGTAGTCCCCCTCCCCTACCAATACGCCGTAAAAGTAAAGTTCCTAGCTTTGATCTAAATATGGCTCCCATTGTTGACTTCCATTTTTCACTCACTGCAACTCACAACTGAATAGACCAAACAAAAAAAAAAGAAATCATTTAGTTTAAACTGTTACCTTGACAACGAGCCTAAATTTGAAATTGTTTGATCGATGTTTCTCGATATATCGATACTACAGCCATCTACTGAAAAAATAAGGAATTTCTTTTTCCCCAACCTAATATGAACAATTGTCTAGTTTTCTGAAAATATAAATAAATAAAAAAGTTTCGTGCATGTGAAAAAAATAATTTGTTGTAACTCAGGAAGGGGCAATTTTTTTTTAAAAAAGGTATGAATGAAGAAGAGTTTAAAAAACTAAAAATACATGTTTTTACTATAGATTGAACCAAAAAATGAAAAAATAAATTCTTGTTTAAAAAAACTAAAAACACGCTTTAATGGTTGAACGAACGAAAAAAAAGGCAAAAAAAAAATACAAGAATAAAACGGTTTACGAGAAAATTAATATCATTGTGGTAAAAGCGTGAGGTGCTTTGTATTACATTTTTACACTAACTCAGCATTTCGGAAAAGAATAAATATGAAATTATAACAATTGATATAGAGCACCCCACGCGCTTACTCCAAAAACATTAATTTTCTCGTAAACCGTTTCATTCTTATGTTAAGATACATTATTATTATTTTTTTTTACTTTTTAGTTCGTTCAACCATAAAAGAGAATTTTTTAGTTTTTTTTTTTAAACTATGATTCGAGAGATGTTTAACACCATCGAAACTTAGATTACCACGTGACACTGTCGTCATCTATTGTCGATGATGAGGACAATACGCTTGATTGAACAAAAAAAGAACAATAGATAAGTGTATAATACGGTCTTTTATTTATAAAGATTGTATTTGACTGTTATAATTCCCATTGTTTTCTTAAAAGTTTTGTCTTGTCTAGAACTTTTGTAAGAAGAATTTTATCAAAACATAAACTTTTACACATTTACCCAGTGATGCACAATCAAACATTCGAACGTAATCATTAGTTTACTTCTTCGGCATATTTCTAGGTTTCACTTTTACGAGCTTTGTGGGGATACGCTATGTACGCGTATACCCCTTTAGAGACTTCAGCTCAAAAATACCTGCAGTATTTATGATGGATATTTTGCAAGTACAGATAATATAATGTAACGTGTTAAGTTTTTAGGATCAAAATACTTTGGGAGATAACCAATAAATTAAAGACATTACGTAGATCGGGGTTTCTGGATTTTATGCTACCAGTTTTTGAGAGCAAAACAGTTCTCTGAAGGCGATGAAAATTTAGGGTGGAAGAAAAATCCTTAAAATACAGGATACAACACTGAAATTCACACAATAAATTCTAGAAGCTTTATACACCTTCTCCAACGCTCAGACACAACTATCAATGTCTAAAAACACAAGTACGTTATGTTAAAGATTATCCACAAGCAACCTGTAGTCCTCTTCAACGGCCGAAGTGATACTCACACAGTTCTAGCGAGCAATCGTTATTGCTTGTTTGCACGTCTTCCTTCCAGTGTTTTATCAAAAAATCCACTTACATCATAGATCGTGATATTATAGATTTCTCCAGTAATTTTCAGAAACCTCCATGTGGTCGTCAATTCACTAAATATGCTCGCCAAGTCACCAAAATGGCCCCCAAAATGATGCCAACTTGGCTATATTGCCAATGTTTCGCCATTGAAACGCCCTTATTGTGTAACTTGCGCTATTGCTTGCAAATATAATTTATGTCATAAAATAAATGCAACAGAAAGAAATATAAACTTATTAAACGTCAAGATATAAATAATTTACATAGTTTTAAGATGAACTTAAGTTTTAATTATACAAAATTCTGAACAATGCTGGTAAGACATGCTAAATATTAAAACATTTTTAAAGAGGAACAATGCCTTAAGAATTAATTGCGATTTGATGATATGTATGATTTGCTTCAATATGGATTCTAATTCTCTGTGCTTTACACAGAAAGTTTCGAATATTGTCTGGGTGGCTGGGATATACCAAACTGTTGTGGCCTTAATTAGTTTTTTTTGTGAACATTTGTTTAAAGTGAAGCTGTGGTATATTTAACTGTAACCAGTTAAAGACTTAACTGTGACTGAGTGGAGGATTGTATATAAATAACACGCAACTATGAAATTGTATCTGTAATTAGTAATGTGTTGTACAGTAAAGTAGAGATATATTAAAATAATATATAAAGGAGGAAGTCGTTCAAATGTGCATCTAATCATAGTTTGAACTCACACAACACAACAGTTGGCGACGAAGATGGGATATATTGGAGATTCTTTTGGATAAGGCATTGCCTGAAAACTGCTCAAGGTAAAGGAAATTTTTTCTCTCTCTTTAATTGGAAGGAACCATGGAACAGCAAATTGCAGACTTACTCCGGCAGAATCAAGATTTGATTCGAGCGCTGCAAATTAGAGACGATTCTCATAGTCATAAAGTAACTGTGCAATTTGACAAATTTGAGGAAGAAAATGAAAATTTCGATAGTTTCATTGAAAGATTCGAAACTTACTTAGATGTACAGAATGTACCAATAGCAAATCGAGCTAAGGTTTTTGTTTCGTCTCTTAGTGCAAAATTGTACCAGTTACTAAAGAATTTGCTTGCACCTGACATTCCTTCCGACCAAACGTTAGATAAATTAAAAGATGCACTTAAGAAACATTTGACCCCAAAACCTTTAATTATACCTTCTCGTCACAAATTGTTAAACAGAAAACAGACTGAAGGGGAAGGTATTAGTACATACATTGCCGAGCTTCGGGCTCTAGCAATGAATTGTGATTATGATAAAGATATGTTAAATATTATGTTACGCGACGTATTTGTAAGCGGGTTGCGGGATAAAATGATTTTAGATCGATTATTTGAGGAAGATAATATTAATCTCGAGAAAACGCTAAATATAGCACTGGCTATGGAAAAAGCTTTTAAAGGGACAAATGATATTATGGGCCGAGCAATAAATTCAATGCAAACTTTTAAAAACACATGGATAAAAATCCAATTTTACAAAAAGCCGAAAGAAAACATTATATTGTTCACGATGCACAGGTACCAACCATGCAAAAGAGAATTGTAGATTTATTTCAAGTACATGTAATTTCTGTGGGAAAACTGGGCACATTAAACAGGCATGCTTCGCATCTAAAAAGGCAAATGCGAAATCGGTTAAACAAAAACAGGTAACTCTATTAAATGAAGTTGAAGATAGAGATAAAATTCCACTATACGAATTAAAAATTCAGGATTATATATTACACGAGGAAGAACCAAAACGACCTCCAATTATGATAAATTTAAAAATTGAAAACAAAAAGTTGTTCTATGGAATTGGATACGGGGGAGCGGTTAGTGTAATGAGTATTGGAAATTTCAGGAAAATTTCAAATAAACCAATTAAACCTACAAATATAGTTTTTTTAAAACATATAAAGGAGATTCAATTATACCATTAGGATATGTTACTGTAAGGGAACAATATAAAAATCAAAAAGTAAACTTGAACTTATACATTGTGAAAGAAAACTTGGATACTATTCTGGGTCGGGAATGGCTCTATAAAATTCATTTAGATTGGCCGGCTATTAAAGTTTTTAGAGCAAAAACTGAACAAAATTTAAATAACCTTCTAAGAGAGTATAAGGATATATTTTCGATGATAAATTAGGAGAAATAAACAATTATGAGGCTAAATTAAAACTCAGACATGGAGTAAAACCTATATTTTGTAGGGTTCAAACAGTACCCTTTGCTCTCAAAGGTAGAGTTGAAAACGAAATTGACAGACTTGAAAAGAGGGTATCATAGAAAAAGTCGACAGCTCTGAATGGGCAACCCCAGTAGTCCCTGTTGTTAAATCCGATGGTAGTATAAGACTATGTGCTGATTATTCAGTAACCCTGAATCAAATTTAATTGTTCCTCAGCATCCTTTACCAAGATTGGATGAAATTTTTGGTAGTTTAAATGGGGGAAAACAATTTACAAAATTAGATTTTAAGCATGCATATTTGCAAATGAAAGTCCATCCCGACAGTCAGAAATTAATGACTATAAATACCCACAAGGGATTATATATTTGTAAAAGACTTATGTATGGATTAAATGGGGCACCTGCTATTTGGCAGCGCTATGTTGACGGACTATTTCAGGGTATGGATGGAGTCAAGGTCTTTATGGATGATGTTAGAATAACAGGGAGCGATGAAATTTCACATTTTACAGCTTTAGAGGAATTTTTTAAGAAATGTAGAGAACACGGGCTAAAGCTTAATTTAAATAAAAGTAAGTTTTTCCAAAATGAAATAAATTTTCTTGGGCATAGAATCGATTCAAAAGGGTTACATAAAACTGACGAAAAGATCTCAGCCGTTGTAAATGCTCCTGTACCCCGAAATGTTCATGAAGTAAAAAGTTTCTTAGGGTTAGTTAATTTTTACGGGAAATTTTGTGAAAATTTAGTTACTATTGCTAATCCTCTTAATAATTTAACAAAAAAAAATGTTAGATTTTTATGGTCGAAGGATTGCCAGGTTGCCTTTGAGCAAATAAAAAAGGAAATTTGTTCACCTAAAATTTTGGTGCATTATGATCCTATCCTACCTTTAACTTTAGCTAGTGATGCATCTCCAGTTGGCATTGGTTGTGTTCTGTCACACGTGTATCCAGATGGCTCTGAACGTCCGATCGCGTTCGCATCAAGAACTTTATCTGGGTCCGAGAAAAATACTCCCAAATTGATAAGGAAGCTCTTTCAATAGTTTGGGCAGTAAGAAAGTTTTATCTATATTTGAAAGGTAGAAGATTCACTTTGATAACAGATCACAAACCTTTGATAGCTATTTTTGGTTCAAAAAGAGGTTTACCAGTGTTGGCAGCTACCCGACTTTTACATTATGCGCTCATTTTGCAGTCATTTGAGTTTGATATAATATTCCGTAAAACGATTGAACACGGAAATGCAGACTTTCTTTCTCGTTTACCAAAAACATCCGAAGAGCTTGAAGTTAAAGATGACATCACAATATTTCAGATGTCACAGATTGAAGCATTACCGGTTACTTCTAAGGAGTTACGACAGGAGACGAGTAAAGATATAGAGCTGGGTCCACTCTTAAGAGCCTTAAGGGAAGGTAAAGATTTGCAAGGGAGGAAGCCCAGTATACCATTGAGGATGGTTGTATTATGTACGGACAAAGAGTCTGTATTCCAAGGAAATTTCGGAAGAACGTTCTGGAAGAATTACATGCTGGACACTTAGGAATAGTAAAAATGAAGGCTATAGCTAGATCGTTCGTCTATTGGAAAAATATAGATAACGATATTGAAGAAGCCGCAAAAAACTGTGTCGATTGTGCTAGATATAAGGCTGATCCTCCAGAATCTAAAGTTCATTACTGGGAATATCCCAGTATGCCCTGGGAACGTATTCATGTAGATTTTGCTGGACCAAGTTTTGAACACACGTTTTTCCTGATCGTTGACGCTCATTCCAAATGGTTAGAAGTATACCCTATGAATTTAACCACAATTAAAAAAACCATCGTGTTAGACATTTAAAAAATCGGATCCCAAATTTTTATGATCTCCTTGTATTTTTCCAATCCCGTTCCATGATCTCAATAAAAGTAAGCACACCGATTCGAACCCGATCTTTTTGAGTTTCGTGATTTGTGGTTGGCAGCAACTACCATGCAAATCGAGTGAGTATTTAAACTCGGCTCATGTTAGTTTTTCAGAAAAGGAAGGAAAAACAGAAATATAAGAAGTGTGTGAGTGGTTTAACTCTTATAGGGAGAGAACAACTGGTTGGCAATGCAACTGCAGGTTGCATCACCATTTTAGATTAGAAATTCATTTTTACAATATTAGAAGACGGTTCGAATCGGATGTCTCTGGTAATGTTGCTTTTTGAACTTAATGTTTTTTTATCGCTCCAGTAACGAGCAAAGTGACTTTATGATTGATTATTAAAGGCCAATTTTAAGAAACTGTTTTTCGTCTTCATGCCTCCTCGACACATAAATTTCACTGCTAGCTTTGCAAAATTTAAATTAGCTTACCAATAAGTGTAACACATCGAATGTTTTCGAGATAGTTTTGCAAGATTCGGATTACCTAGGGTACTTGTCAGCGATAATGGATCTCAGTTTACATCATATGAATTTCAGCGATTTATGCATAAAAATGGAGTTAGGCACAAAACTAGTGCACCTTTCAAGCCTTCTAGTAATGAACAAGCAGAACGTTATGTTGCTACTTTAAAGCAATCATTAAGAGCTATGCATAAATACGAAGGTACTATACAGCAGAAATTAAGTACATTTTTAATGCAATACCGAAAAGCTTCTAATGTAACTACAACACTTAGTCCAGCCATGTTATTCTTAAAAAGAGACATTAGAACCAGGATAGATTTACTTTTACCTGAATTGAAAACAAAAATTCAGGATAAATTACGAAGAGATAATTTCGAATTCCGAGATAGGAAATTTGATGTTGGAGATCGAGTGGCTGTGAGTTTACAGAGCAGCTAATACTAGATGGAAGTTTGGTACCATTGTAAACCAGGATGGCGTACTCCACTACATCATTGATGTTCAAGAAACCCTCGTGAGACGACATGTTGATCAGATCCGTCCAGTGGGGGATAAAGTGCAAGAAAACATCATTCCACTTATGCACCAGAGATTTCCATCATCAGAGGTTCGAGAAAACAACTCTAATATTCAGCATGCAGAAACGGCGGAAGATATTTCTAAGGATCGGAACAAGGAATTGGGTTCATCTTCCGTACAAGGAGTGCCATCAACTGATGTTGCGGTTCCAGATCTATCACAGTCTTCAGCTAAAGAGACTGACTCCGAGACGAGGAGTCCACCAGTTCCAGACAGGCCATTACCTAGGCGTTCCGGGAGAATCAGGCGGCCTCCGGAGAGACTTGTTCTTTAAGGAGGGAGGAGATGTGGTATATTTAACTGTAACCAGTTAAAGACTTAACTGTGACAGGTACTAGGGAATTTTTTTTATATTTTTCCAAGAATAAATATGACTTCACATTTCCTCTCGTACCCGATTGTCGTTAATTTTATACACATCCTGTTTATGTTTAATTTCTATTTATTTATTTTTAATTTTAGAATATTTCTTATCCGACCACAATAGATTGAATATATTTGATATATTGATTTGAATACAGATATTCATTTTTCATAAAAGAATCCAACAAATTCTGCAAGGAAGTATTCCTTGGAGTAATTGAAATTTTCTGTAATACCCTTTGCATATAGCATTTAAAAATATCATTTTAATTTTTAACTGTTCAAAAGAGAAAAGAACTTTTGGAAATGTCAATAAAGGACTAATAGTGTGAAGTGAGCAAAACCCCTTACGAACATCATCAAAAATTTTAATGTGGAAGTAAATCTGGAGTGAATGTTTTTATGACTGTCAACTGTTTTAAAGAGCAGAGTTCTATTAGTAAAACAAAAAATTAATTACTAAATTAATGCAATCAAAATTTTATTTTTAATTACATTATATTGACCAACAACAAGAATGTGAATTAAAAATAATATCCCTCTTTTTCATTTTGCTGTAATAAATACACTAAGATATTCGCAAAATGTTTTCTCGCTTGTAATGAATTATTTTTGAAAGAAAATATGAAGTTGATTCAACTTAAACATTTGTTTTTTTTATCTTTCTTGCATGCAGTTTAAAAAATAATAAAAAGGATAAAGTATCTGCGAGATTGAATTTTAAACAAATTTTTGATTTGCAAAATTCTAAAAATATTATTGAAAGAGGACATGAATAATGTGTAATCCTTTAAAAAAAAGAAAAGTATTAATGCAATCAACAGGGCTATTAAATTTAAAACCACGTAAGACTGTTGAGCATATCGCACAAAACATGATTTCTCCGATAAAAGATACATTGAAAAATAGAAGATCTGCATTACTGCTGATCCTCTATTTTTCAAGCAAATGTCTTTTTGCGTTTGGCCATTTACTTATTTAATCTTTCCTGATTAAAACATAAAATGCTTGTCTTCTGTTTATAACTGTATGAGGGACTGCTATTTTACTTCAGAAATATCGTGAGGATTACCCATCACACAAATCTGAAAAAAAAATGTTTTTCAAAACATTTTTTGCTGAATTATTTGCATTTTTTTCTTATTTTGTGTCTAAACGTGATTTTCGGAACAGACTGTCCTCCGCCGCAACTTTTAATTCCATGTAAATGCGAGGTTTCTGGAAGTCCCCTTATACTGTGCGGAAATATCTCAAAACCGGAAATTATTATTAACATTGTAGAAAACACCGGTGGCATGAGATTTAGAAAATGTATTTTATGTGCTTCGTCTTTGATGAGCTTACCAACATCGGCGCTGATTTCCGACAAATATGAATCGCTGATGGTTATCAATTCAACATTAATTACACTCTTCGATAAGGCACCATCAATAGAAAACTCACTCAGACTAATGCGGTTGCAGAAAATACGAATGTCTCGTAAAGTGCAATGGGATTTGTTTCAAAACCTCGTTAAACTGGAAAAATTGGCAATTTAGATATCTCATCATCAGGAAATGATTTTCGGCGTAACATCAGTCCATCAATAAATTCGTTTTTTTTAACTGATACAAATACAGTATACTTCATGAATGAAGTTTTTGGAAATTTGAAATTGCTGATTGTTTTCTATATAAGGAATAACAAAGTAAAAATTGTGAAAAGGAGTATGTTTCCCAAACCTGCAGCAATCGGAATCCTTAATTTAAAATAAGCACTTTATATACACTCTGTCGCAAAAAAATATATGCACCCAGAAGAAATTAAGCTACATTCACGAAATTTGGTATGCATGTAGTGTATATGAAAATAAACAAATGATTAAAAATTCAGAACAAAATATCATTTTATTAAGCGGTTACAGATTGCAAAAGCTTAAAAATCAGTAAGTGCAAAGCCACCTCTGGCAGCTATACAAGCCGAAATTCGGCGTAGCATCGAGTCAATTAGATCACTTATTGGAAGATCCTGCCATAGTCTTTGCATTTTAATTCTCCTGTATCTCGGAACGGCTGCAGTTGCCTTCCCAGCGCGTCCCAGACATGCTCTATTGGCGAAAGATCTGGTGACCTGGCAGGCCATGGTATACGTCATATCCTTGAAGACATTGTTGGGAGAGTCGCGCAAATACAGCATTATCCTGTTGATAAACACCTGGGCGACTTGATATGAAAATTTTATCTGTGAACTGTCAAAGTGCCTTGAATCGTGTGTCCCATCCCCACACTGTCACACCTTGTTAAATTGCTGAAATTGCTGACCGCTTGCGCCTTTTGGTCATCAGCACTGAGACTGAATCGGGATTCATCACAAGATGACACGTCTCCAGTCTGTCACACTTTGCCCGATCGGCAAAAATCCAGTTGACACTGCCTATGATGTGGGGTCAGTGGTAAGCGTCTTAGCGGACGTCGGCTCCTCAAGCCAACTTCGGTCAGTCGTCTCTTATGGTTTCTCTTGATGGCACTGGATGTCTGGAAGGAGGTAAGTGGCGTTGAATCGATGCTAGCGACGTTGTTGGTGCCGATCCTCGCGATCATTTGTGTTCCTGGGACGTCCTGACCCTCCGCGACGGTACACTCTACCTTCTGTGATCCACTGTTGCCAACAAAAATTCGACCAACCTGCTTCTCTGAGGCCTATTATACGGCCCCTAAAAGTATCAGCTGCTCGTACTGCCGCCGGTTATTTTCCTAAGTCTTATCGTTCAAAGTCATATTTCGTTTGGATAGTACGGTGCTCGTACTCATGCTTTTAAACTCTCCCAGTTGCGCAATAATATGCGCATAGCACACTATTGGCTTCGAAATTTTAATCATTTGCATATCTCTTACCAGACTACATTCTTGCCGAGTTTCGTGATTGTAGCTTGATTTCTTCTGGGTGCATATATTTTTTGCGACAGAGTGTATTTTGTTTTGCATATTTCAAGTTCTTTTGCGTTTAATAATATATATATATATATATATATATATATATATATATATATATATATATATATATATATATATATATATATATATATATACTAGCTGTACCCGGCGCGCGTTGCTACGCAAACAACTGAAATAAATTTAAGAAAAAATTATTTTAAAGGAAAATCAGTACACAAATATTCAATTCATTCAAAGCCGTTTCGAAAAAATTGTGTGATTAAAAAGTTCAGTTTCAATTAGATGTTTATTGAAGTGCTGTGGGATACACAATATTTCTTGTTTTTCCATCTAGTGCGTAGACGAATAAATCAGGTTTTCCGACACGTGAGCAAGCCACATAGAGCTGTCCATGTGAGCAGCATGGATTCTCCAAATTTAATCCACACACTTGTAACTATTGTCCTTGTGCTTTGTTAATAGTCATTGCGAAAGCGAGTCGCACCGGGAACTGTAAACGTTTGAATTCGAATGGCATATCTGTCGGGATCATTTTGATACGTGGCAACAGGACGTCTTCGCCTTTGAATTTTCCAGTCAAAATTGTTGCCTCGATAACATTGTTCATCATTTTCTTGACTGAGAGTCTGGTTCCGTTGCAAAGTCGTGGTGGATTTATGTTTCGAAGAAGTATGATGGGTACGCCAATTTTCAATGTAAGAACGTGCGGTGGCATGCCTGGCAAATCAAGCGAATTCAAGAATTCAGTTGGATAGTTGACAACCTCATCTTGATTCTCCACAGTATCGATGAACTTATATGTTGTCGTTTCACTGGGTATTCCATGCTAAATGGTGAAGTTGATGGTATTGACATCGATGTTTTTGGCTGCTAATATAGCACGCGTACTGAGCCACTGATGGTTTTTTGTAGTTTTGTGCAATGTTTGGGAAAACTTTTTGCACCAATTCATCGATGCTTTCTATTATCTTACACAAGTTTGCTGGCAGGGTGATACATTGTGTAGATTCATCAATTTCCATTCGCCCATTTTCAATATCCATTAATTGTTTTGCAAAATTTCCAGCCGATGCATCCCGTTGTAGTTGTACACGCATGTTAGTTTTCAAAGTCAATTTCTGTAAATGACGCCATAGAACTGATGATTTAAGACATGCATGAAGTTCATCAGCGGGTGTTGATCGTGATATAATGGGCAGTGTTTGTCGAAAATCACTAGACAATAAAATTAGTGCCCCACCGAAGATCCGTCTGTTTCCTCTGAAATCTCGCAGTGTACGATCAAGCGCTTCCAATGCTTTCTTGTGAGACATTGTACATTCGTCCCATATGATAATTTGACACGTTTGGAGTACTTTCCCCATTCCAGAGTTTTTGCTGATGTTGCATGTTGGTGCCTCAGTGTTTTGCAAATTCAACGGCAGTTTCAATGCTGAATGCGTTGTTCGGCCACCATCCAAAAGAGTTGCCGCAATTCCAGATGATGCAATAGCCAGAGCAATATTATGTTGTGATCATATGGTTGCCAAAATTAGTGAAAGAAGAAAAGTCTTGCCTGTACCACCGGGCGCATCTATGAAAAACAGTCCACCGCTTTGTTCTGTGATTGCACGCATAATTCTGTCATACGCAATGCGTTGTTCTAGAATCAACTGAGGAAGATTTGTCCTAACGAATGTCCCCAGTTCATCAGAATCATAGTGTGTTTCTCGTTGCAAATCACGATCAAAAAGGTTGTTTGAAGGTCGGTTTGAGGCAGGCATTACCAGTTGTACCAGTGCCTTGTTAGCGATTGTCAGACATATGTCTTCAATCAAAGTCAATGCTTCATTATACACGTTAGGTGTGAATTGAATGTCCGGATTTTGATTCGCAGCGCGCAAACGATGTAGAATATCTTCACTCATGTAGTCCTTGTATTTTTCCCAAAGACCTTTTGGATTAGATGGGAAGCAGGTTGTTAATATTATGGCAAATAGCGTGCGTATTTGCTGTGGTCGAGCAGTATTCGATGCATCAGCTAGTGCAGTGTCCCAATGTGCATCATTCTCAAGAATATTTAGTTCTTGGCAAACTTGGTGATAAGTAGCGCAAAGCTGACCGTTGACTGTTCTTAAATCTTGGAAGGATATTGGTCCACGTATATTGATCAACAGCAATATTAGATAGAAGCATTCTGTATTGTTCGGATGAACAGTGTACAGACGACCCAATGCATCACTGGAATATAAATTGGTATGTCCTTCAACTGCTTTACCTTGTTTGCGACGTTGAAACTTTTTAGTCGATGCATTCCACGTGTAGAATTTCGGTACTTCAGAATAAAGCAAAGTTTTAGCAAAAAGATCATCAAGGCACAATGAGTAAAACGCAGTTAATGTTGTTGCCGGTGGAACCAATGCTCTTGCACGTACATTATCTGCTGTAAAGTACACGCGCTGTCTATTCTCGAGATGCACCGCCAAGTGTATTACTGTTGGATGTCGTTCATGGATTTGAAATGATAAGATGCGCCATACTGCTTCATTGCTGCTTATGTAGCGTCCAACTTGGTATTGGTTGATTTCATCGAGCGGTGCAGCTACATTCCCTACTCCGAAGACTGCCATGTCGCTTCCTTTGTTGACATATTTGCAAATGTATTTGATCGACTTCACTGAATTGCAATACTCAACCTTAATGTGTGCTTTGAAGGTCTTTGAAAGAAGTGGCGAATATGGCACAATCCAACGATTATCTACTTCAATATCAATGTTTCGTACTTTCAGAACGATGGATTTGCCACCATCCTCAACTGATCGTCGACGATACAGTGGATATCCGTCATTGCCAGTGATAGTATCAGAAAACAATTTTCTTAAGTATCGTTTCGTGCATTTCCCATCAGACATGCATGATGCATTATTGTTGAATGCGCCACATGAGCCATGGATCATATTTTTGGTGACGACGTCGAAAAAGTTTGGATCAATGTGCTTATCTGGTATTTCTGCTGAGTTGATTTGATCAATTTGATCTGGCGTAATTTTGTTGATTAACCAAATCAAAATATGTGCATGTGGCAATCCTCTTTTCTGCCATTCAATGGAATACATCCAGCAGCGTGTCTCTCCAAAAACATGATGCTTGATAATAAAATCCATCAAACATTTTAATTTTTGTTTAAATACGCGTGCGGTAATGTCATGGCGGTCCGAAGATGATTGCCAACTAATACAAGTTCTTTAATTTCATTCCATGTTGGATTACATGTAAAGGTGACGAACAACCATATGCGCGAACGTATCTCATCGCATCTTGTGCGTATTCATGCATGTGCCGTGGACTCCCCGTGAATGTACACGGTAATATGGCCATTCTTCCCAATTCGTTTGGATTGACGTTACCATCATTAACGATTGCGTCTCGTAAATGGATGTACTGTTCAGAACGCAACTCGGTTTGATTCAATCGAATATATAATAGCCGTAATAGCCGTTCGGTTTCAATCTTCGCGTACATGTTGACGATATATTGATAGAACAATTGTCTACATTTCAGAATGTCGTTCTCAGCGTTTTGACGAATCATCAGTCGATACGAATAATAATTCATGGCACTGACTTTCTTATTCGTTCCCTCACCTGTTTGTGGATTTATCATTTTGATGTTAAAATGATATCCATCATCTCCTCGCCAAAACAGAATCGGATACTGCAATCCGTCGCATGAGCGATGAGTTGTGGAGACTCGCTGAATGTCAACACTTCTGCGATGAAGAATTATGTCGCGCGATTCAAATTCTTCGCCAACTATAACGATCGCCACTTCATCGATTGTTGGTGCATTGAACTGTCTCTCGTGTTGGCCAACGGGTCTTTTGTCTGCTCGAATCACAACTGCATAGTCATCGGCTGGCATTCGTTGAATGGCGTTTTTAAACAACCGAACTAATTCATTGTGTTGATCGAAAAGGCCTTGTAACGCATCCACAATTTCTCGTCTAGTGCCCGCATTATAATGACATCGTTGTTCAATTTGTTCATCACTGTTTGCCATAAAGTAAATTTGAAGGAACTTGTGATCTGCGTCCGGCAATGGTAGAAGCGATCCGGCATGATGATAAATTTGCCCTTGGACTCTGAATGTCGGCATGTAATTTTCGCGCACTATGTTCGTTGCACCGAACGATGTCATTTGGAAGCATGAATTGTACTTGTGGATGTTTTCCAAGAAATGCTTCGACACACGTGTAACAGCAGATAGAAACGTTGACAGTGGTTCGGGTGGTGAATGTAAATCTGGTAGCTTAACTTTTCCACTGGCGCAGCACATTCCACGCGTTTCATTTTTAAATTTGAGTGCACTACAATACATGCAAATTTGATTCATTTTCCCAATGACGACATTTTGATGAAGACTGTAATCATTATTACTGTCATAATGGAATGCACTGAGATTCAAATCAGCGTGCAGTGTTCGTCTTGATCGAGCAGCGCTTATTCGAACATTTTGCAGCCTTCTTTCCCGTAATTCAGTTCTCTCAGAAGAACGGATCTGATTAGTACGTATTCGATCAATTTCTAATCTTACTTCTCGTTGGTCAGACGATTCAGGCGAACGGGTCTCAGTGGCGTGTACTCGAAGGTTTTCCAGCCTTAACACTTTGACTGGATGACCCGCTAATTGAATTTCACTTCGAAAGCGATCTCATATTTTTAAGCTAGCTGCTCCGAAAATGCTCCGATAAATTTCGCGAACTGCTTCAAAAACTAATGGCTGTTTAGTGCTTTCCCCTGTTAACGCCGCAGGAGGTCCCGATTGGTTTTGGAGGGAAAGATTTTATTGCTTTTCGGTCTCTGTGCTCTTCGAAACGGGAGGTTTCTCATTCACAGCTGTGGCCTAGGGCGAGGATTGTGAAATGGACATTTTCTACACTTCACGGCCAACAGAGAATTCACCCAATTTATTGCAAATATATATTTCATATATTTGGAAAACTTGCTCAATTTCTGATCTAAAAATCAATTAGGTTTTAAGAAATTTTAATTTTCTGAGTTTTGATTTTAAATTCGGTTTCATTTTAAAGCATTTTTGCATTCCTAGATTGAATTAATTAAAAATATTTTTAACGCAATCCAATATTTCGTGTGAAACGGCAATTAACTGCAATTTTAGTTACTAAAATCATTTCTGTTTGCTCATGTTTTTAAGTTTTTGAGTTTTCTCACATTTACTTAATTAAGATTGATTTAAAGACGAATATATTTTTTGACACATAGTTTATATAATTTAAAAGCTCTTTATTTGTTTTCATTATTTTTTTTCCTTTTGAAAAATGCCATGACCAAAATGTACGCAGGCTACTGTGATAAATAATACTTGAAAGGGATGGAATATGACTGAAAATGGTAAATCTAAAATGCAGCTTTTTCAGGTAATATTACATTTAGACTACAGAATACAAATGTTGAAGAATGAACTAAATATTTCCCTGATGTACCACAAACTACATTATAATAAATCTATTGTAGTACTACACTGCAGTATTTTAAAGTCATGCAACAAAAACTTAAACTTGCTTAACTGCCACGATGGGGAACTGAGAAAAAAATAGATATTGTTTACAAACTTGGTGATTTCTGGATTACGTTTGTATAACTACTAATTTCTATATTAATATTTTGCATTTAAAACTCTTGTGAATATATAAGGTTCTGATAAAAGTGAATAATTGATCAAATTAACAGTTGTTATCAATGTTATGTCTTAGAATATTTTGAATTAAAAAAGATATTTCAGTCATATTTATTTCAAGTAGAATTTTCATGTAGAGCATAAGTTGGATAGTAACAGATTGAAAAATTAAAGCTTTACAGGCAATGGAATTTTTTTTATGCCATTACAAATTTTAAATATGTTTTTCTCAGATTTTTAATTTTGAAGATGAGAGTATTTTCTAATCCCTAAGGCGTTTTTCCTGTTATAGATAGAGTCTTGAAATATCTTGTAAATGTTCCCTTACATATGTTCTATAACAGTTCATATGGATTTAGGTCTGAGAGCTCTAGTTATTTTTTAAAAATATCTTAATGTTAATATTTAAAAAAAATTGGGTTTTTTCCAGGTTTAGCCATAAAAATAATTATTAAAATTCAACAAAGATATATATTTTAAATTTTATACTTTTTGTTTCCAATAATCTAAGAAATATTAATCACTTACAATAATTAAATATTTTTAATAATTTAACATTTTATAAAAGTTTTTAAAATTTCAAAACTGTTCAATGCTTTAAAATTGTGAAATAATGGCTTGTAAAACTAACCTAGTATTTTCAGAATCATTATAATAGTATAATTTGAATATGAAACAAAAATTAATTTTACTGTGACAAAACTGTTTACGACTTCTACTCATACTGTAAAAAGAATGAAAGATAAATATATAACATAGTGGCAATCAAAACACATTCATAATATGTTAAAATCCTGTCCCGATACAAATTTCAATGCATTTTCCAAACAGTAGCTAAAAACAATTATATGTTTATTAGGCCAGAAATTATTTATATTTAGATATATTTTTCCTTATTAAGTACGTAATGAATAATGGCAAGATAATTTGTAAAATCCTGAAAGATTTTAATGAAGAAAAAAAGCCAGATATAATTTTAGATAGTTAGAAATTTAATTATATAATACACAAATATGCATGTTTTAAAAGAAATAAGTTGGCTAAGAAAATGAAATTTACTAAAAATTTCCTGAATAAAGTAAATCAGATTTCATCCTCAAATACATATAATTGTAAGAAAAGGTTTTATCAATTTACAATTAGTTACAAAAAACCTTTTATAAAAAATAATTTTAACAGGTATAAATAGCAAAAAATATCAAAGAAGTATGAGAAAGACACATACATGTCGTTTACAGAAATGTCACAGTGTGATATTTTTCGAAACACGGCACTGCACACAGTCCAACATTACAGTCTTTACATTGAAAACGAGTTTTTGATGTTTAACGACTAAATCGTAAATATAAGAAACAACAGTCAAATATCTCGAGTGCAGACGGCGCTCGCTGATATTTGAGTGAAAAATTAAAGCAGCATAAAATGCGACCTCGTTTGAATTATATCTATTGTGCATATTTGGAACTGTTTAGCGTACTCGAATTAACTCAAGTGCACACGTCAAGGGTTTATATTGCATTCTAAGTCAACACGGTGACTACTGACGAGCGACTACGTAATTTTGAACCGCGGTTAAGTGACGAGTATGATACCTGAGCTGATAACTCCCCTTCCAAACTTCCACATCACACCAACGTGAGGACTTTTGACGTCGACGTGTTTAACGTGCATCAGCTCCTCTTCAACGCTAAACTTTTGTGGTACCAGGGCTCGAACACTGGACACGAGTTCATAACCGCGACCATCAGGCTACCGTGGCCGCAAAAGAAAATAGCAAGTTTGAAAGAAATGTAATTGAGAAGTATATTTGAAGAAATAACTTCAAAACGTAACGAAAAACCAAAATATCAAAATTTATTTTAGGAATAATAGTGAATATAACTTCGTACACCTAAAACCACTTTACGCAGTGTATTTTGAAAGTGAACGTTTCCCCTTTTAGAGAAACTTACTATAATTATGTCAAATTCCTTTCATTTTGATCCCCGAAACAACGTAATTTATTTGAAACACAAAATTACTTATGGTTGAATCTAATACAATTCCCTACAAAATATATGAAAACCCTTTTTTATCATATAAATTGTGTTTGAATAGGAGATGGTTAGTTAATAAGAACATTTAAAACGTGTCGGCAATCTATGGACCTGTGGCACGTGGTACAATTCTTAGTGGCACTCAGCACTACTCTACAAATTTGTCAATTCTTGAGTGGATGGAAGTTGATAATAGACCTTATTTGACAAACATCTTCTGAGTTATGGACATTTATGGAACTACAAAATAATCTGAAAGATAATTCTAAGGATAAATTTACAGCTATTTTGTAAATAATTGAGTGTTATTGCTAAGGGATTTAATTGTTGAAAAAAGAAAATTGCATGTACTCTGCTTTCCACTTATGTGATTAGGCATATCAAAGTAAAAAATATTTCCTAATATGAAAAATATTTCGACTCCGCAAAGAAATTGTTTAACAACAGAATGCTGAGAATCGTGTCATGCATTATACCCCTGGTTTTGCGATATGAAAGAAGAGTCGTGAAAGAGTTAATTCGCATTACAATTTTTATTTAACTATAATGAAGGGAATCATTTATATTTCACTTTGTCTATTTCTTATTTAAGTAAATATGTTGGAAACATACATTTTTAATTTTTTTTTATCTTTGTTGAAGAAATAGTAACATTTTATATTGTTTATTTTTATTTTAATAAATGTATTTTATTGATCCATAATTAATATAAAATAAAACTGTAAATCTAAATTATTTACCTCTATTCTTTAAATCTGCAAATATTACCGTAAGAATCGAAGGATTTCAAAAATTTCCTGCTATGTGGTACGCTGAATGATACTGACAGATTGGTTTGGCACGTCTTAGCTACACAGTTGCCGCCCCTGATTTAAAATGTTGGGTAAGATAACCATTATATTTTTAAAATTTTATAAATATACAAAAGGAGAGTATTTTGTCAATACATGTTTTAAAAGGAGTAAAGTTTACGAGAACGAAATATAAAATTGCGTTGGTAAATTATCAACCGTACTTTTATATATATATATATATATATATATATATATATATATATATATATATATATATATATATATATATATATATATATATATATATATATAGAAGTACCGTAGTTACTAGTTACAACTCGTGACAATGAATTGGAAATTAAGTTCACAATTCATTGTTATTAAAATATATAAAATTTTACATGACTTATTTTTGTATTTGTTATTTTTATATTCCTTACCGAAAGCAACAAATGGGAGTTCATTACCCGCCAAAACTGCAGATGCCTGGTTGTTTACTTCACAAGCTCCTACCTTATGCTTACTCTGCCCTACTAAGTAAAAATGCCGTCTTCTGCTCGTCAAAATCATGGAATTGCAGATATTGTTTTCCATATATTTTAAATATTAGTTTTCTAACTTCTACATCAGCCTTTTAATATTCTACACTCCTGCAAAGAAGTCTGAATTCAAAACTATAAAAACTTATTATTCCCAACAATGTCATTTATACCTTTATTTATTATAATCTATGAATGCGTTAAAATATTAATTTGTTATCGCGAGACTATTTAATATTAAATGCGAAAAAAAAAACGAATAAGTTTCAGACTGAAACTTAAATTGAATTTTTCAAAAATTGTCATCGATATTCTCATAACTTTTACATATTGTCATTTTAGCATATCACACATCTATCTTCTATGCAAAAATCTATTATAAGTTCATCAAATGTTTCAGCATATTTTTACTCATAACATGCAGTTTTCAACCACATTGTGAGGCCGCGGTAGCCTAATGGTCAAAGTAACGGACTCGTAGCTGACGTGTCATGAGTTCGACCCCAGCACCACTGAAGATCCGCCGTGTAAAGGGGCGATGCTCAAGCGTCATCCTCGTCACTTGACCATGGTTTAAAATTACGACGTCCGTCGCCAAGTGAGTGAATATTAACGTCGCACTGTTCAGCTACACGAGGGCTTTTAGTGATGGACCTCGTAATGTAGACGTGTAGACTCCCCGTGAATGTAGACGGTAATATGGCCATTCTTCCCAATTCGTTTGGATTGACGTTACCATCATTAACGATTGCGTCTCGTAAATGGATGTACTGTTCAGAACGCAACTCGGTTTGATTCAATCGAATATATAATAGCCGTTCGGTTTCAATCTTCGCGTACATGTCGACGATATATTGATGGAACAATTGTCTACATTTCAGAATGTCGTTCTCAGCGTTTTGATGAATCATCAGTCGATACGAATAATAATTCATGGCACTGACTTTCTTATTCGTTCCCTCACCTGTTTGTGGATTTATCATTTTGATGTTAAAATGATATCCATCATCTCCTCGCCAAAACAGAATCGGATACTGCAATTCGTCGCATGAGCGATGAGTTGTGGAGACTCGCTGAATGTCAACACTTCTGCGATGAAGAATTATGTCGCGCGATTCAAATTCTTCGCCAACTATAACGATCGCCACTTCATCGATTGTTGGTGCATTGAACTGTCTCTCGTGTTGGCCAACGGGTCTTTTATCTGCTCGAATCACAACTGCATAGTCATCGGCTGGCATTCGTTGAATGGCGGTTTTAAACAACCGAACTAATTCATTGTGTTGATCGAAAAGGCCTTGTAACGCACCCACAATTTCTCGTCTAGTGCCCGCATTATAATGACATCGTTGTTCAATTTGTTCATCACTGTTTGCCATAAAATAAATTTGAAGGAACTTGTGATCTGCGTCCGGCAATGGTAGAAGCGATCCAGCATGATGATAAATTTGCCCTTGGACTCTGAATGTCGGCATGTAATTTTCGCGCACTATGTTCGTTGCACCGAACGATGTCATTTGGAAGCATGAATTGTACTTGTGAATGTTTTCCAAGAAATGCTTCGACACACGTGTAACAGCAGATAGAAACGTTGACAGTGGTTCGGGTGGTGAATGTAATTCTGGTAGCTTAACTTTTCCACTGGCGCAGCACATTCCACGCGTTTCATTTTTAAATTTGAGTGCACTACAATACATGCAAATTTGATTCATTTTTCCAATGACGACATTTTGATGAAGACTGTAATCATTATTACTGTCATAATGGAATGCACTAAGATTCAAATCAGCGTGCAGTGTTCGTCTTGATCGAGCAGCGCTTATTCGAACATTTTGCAGCCTTCTTTCCCGTAATTCTGTTCTCTCAGAAAAACGGATCTGATTAGTACTTATTCGATCAGTTTCTAATCTTACTTCTCGTTGGTCAGACGATTCAGGCGAACGGATCTCAGTGGCGTGTACTCGAAGATTTTCCAGCCTTAATGCTCGTTACTCGTCTGATTCTGAGGCTCGTAGTGCTCTTCTCTTTCGTGCTTGAGGTGTAGATCGGCCAATTGCTCGTCGCTTTGGAGGCATAATTATACAGGAACGACGTGATGCTTTTGAATTTATGAAACGTCGCAAAGTCGCAGATGGTATAAGATGCTAATAAGAAAAAAAACCGCACAGCAAATGCGTTCGGAATGTCAATCAGCAATCAAATCCTTCACATACACATTCGATGATCTTCGTAAATTCACTGTAGAAAATGAATATAATCAGCTCACAGAAACTACAAATATTCAATCCGATTGAAGTATTTATCTAAATTAATTCAGCTTACGATGAAATGCACAAAATTATTCGAAAAACTCTCCCAAATATAAAAATACGCACAATATTGCCTGTTTAATGTAAGCTAGATATGAATTTCACAACCTACACCAATTCTTATGTCACTCTCGACTCGAAATGTCATCTATCGTTCGCTTTATTTGTTTCAATTCATATCAGCATGAACTGTAACGACAATATATAAAATTCATTAGAATGACATCTTCACATAATCAAATACATAGTTTACGATTCTAGAAAAGACATACAGGTAAAGAATAATTTTTATAGAGATAGAGAAGAGAAGAGAAGGGAATAAGAGATAGAGGAGAAGAAAAAGAGAATAGAGAGAGAGAAAGAGAGAAGAGAAGGGAATAAGAGATAGAGGAGAAGAAAAAGAGAATAGAGAGAGAGAGAGAGAGAGAGAGAAGAGAAGAAGAGATAGAGAATAAGAGAAGAAGAGATAGAGAAGAAGAGAAAGAGAAGAGAAAGAGAAAGATAAGAGAAGAAGAGATAGAGAAAAAAGAAAGTTTATAGTTTTATTTTACTTATCGCACCAAAAATATATTTTGAGAACTTTTATTTATACGAATTCGTATAGATATCTATTTAATTCAGTATTGAACTTGATACATGGAAGCGCCATCTGGTGGTAACTTCCATTAATACGAATATCATATTCGTTTCCTCTGTGTAAAAATACATGGTAATAATGATTTTCATGTCAATCGGTTGAACGGGGCAGAAGTTGCTACTCTGCAGTGCCACCTGGTGGCGAGTGGCATCAATGAGCATATTATATACGAACCTTCTCCGTGGAAAAATTCATATATATACCAATTTTCATTAAAATCGGTACAGTAGTTTTTGAGTTCATCGATGACATACATACAAACATTCATTTATATATATATATATATATATATATATATATATATATATATATATATATATGCAAAAAAAATTGCAAAAATTAAGGACGAGACGGTTTTTTCAATATAACTTTGTACGAAAGCTTTCCAAATCAACACATTTAATACCGTAAGATCCCCAATACGGAAGGACATGTGTAATATGTAAGCAACACTTACTAAAAGAGAAATCAGAGGGATAAAAAGAAGCTTTATTGAAAAAGTAGCATGGAGCGCAATAATGCGACTGAAGGCCGAAACATACCCTGTGATGGGTGTCGAGCAAGAAACATCCGGTCTTTAGTAGGGGATATGATCACCCCTGACTGCTAGGCAGGTTTCACAGCGTCTGCCCATGCTGAGAATGAGGGTGTCAATGAGTTGTTGAGGCATTGCTGCCCATTCGTCTTGCAGTGCCAATCGAAGCTCCCGAATCGTTACTGGTGGTAAGGTACGAGCTGCCAAGCGTCTGCCTAGAAAATCCCATACATATTGGATGGGATTGAGATCAGGAGATCGTGCCAGCCAATCCATATGTTCAATATCCTCACTCTCTAAGAGCTGTCCGGCAGCTACTGTGCGATGACATGGTGCATTGTCGTCCATGAAAAGGAACTGCAGACCCACAGCGCCTCTAAAAAGACGCACATATGGAAGAAGAATCTCGTTACAATAACGGGTTCCGTTGACTGAACCTGCGTCGAAGATGTGAAGGTCTGTACGACTACCAAGCATGATACCTCCCCAAACGAGAACACCGCGACCTCCATACCTGTCCCTTTAAATGATGTTCGAGGGATGATTGCGGCTTCCCCGCTCTCTCCAGATGAGTATGCGATGAGAATCGCTACTCAAACAGAATCTGCTCTCATCTGTAAAGAGTACTCGTCCCCATTCATTGTCTCTCCAATTCCGGTGTTCCCGGCACCACAGAGAACGCCTTCCCCGATGGGCAGGCGTTAAAGGTACACACCATACAGGGCGTCGTGCAAACGGACCACCACCGTGTAGTCTTCTGGCCACGGTAAAATGCGATATCGGTCGTCCAGTCGCCTGTGTCGTGTGTCTTGCGATTTCTCTCGCTGTCTGCCGCCTGTTTCTTCTGGCCTGTAAGACAATGTACCGGTCATCTGCGGGTGTGGTTCCTCGTGGACGACCACTACTGAACTCCCGGATAGCTGTTCCTGTAGTTTGAAATTGTCTCCAAAGTCGTGAAACGATGTTGTGAGCAATTCCGAACTCTGCAGCCACACTTGTCGCACTGCGGTCTTCCTCCAACTTCCCAATGATTCGACCTCGGGTAAAAGCATCCATATGTCGTCTAACAGATTGATTATTCGCTATTTCTCGTTGAGGCAGCAACTCGGTGTGATTTTAACTGCTATACGGCGTGCAATCTCTTTGCCAGAAATACTACTCTTACACCGACAACATGCTTTATACTACTCAGACACTCCCCCATTACGTCTACCTGCATATCTGCCCATGTGCTACCGTACATCACCTTACTTAATCTCCTGATTGGTCTTTCTGTCCGCTATGCCTCTTTGTTCAGCTGATATGCTAATTTTTCGACTTCGTTCCTTAATTTTTGCAAACCAGTTTATATATATATATATATTATAAAGAAACACTTTGTAAGGATTCATTAAATTTCAATAATTTTTTGAATGAAATTTTTCCACTTTATATTAATATATATGGATAATAATATATTCAAGCTTTTTAAAGAGCCTTTTTTCGTGTATAGATTTTTTTAAAATCCTAGAATATTATTTTAATGTTTTCTTATATGTTGAAATGATAGCATGTCTTTTCACATGATTTTGAATACTAGAATTAATTTAAAAATATTTGGCCAACTTCAAATTTGATTAGTACACTATAGTAAAAAATTTTAACGTCAGTTTTGTTTAAATAGAGACTTTGGGTTGATTGTTTTACCGACTAACAACGGAATATAATGAGAGTTTTGCATTTTAAAATAAAATATTTCTCATAATCTCACATGCTGCAGTGTGGAAATTGGGCTATCCAAAATGCAAATTTTTAAATTTAATCCTACACAGAGATTTAATTGTCTTTTGATGACTCCAAAAGACTTTTGGATACCTAATATAAGTCTCAGAAATTTCATATGTCAAGTCTGTTTTATTCATGTTTAAATTTTCCTTAATAATAACGATAAACTAAATTTGTATCATGCCCTTCACTATTCTTATTTAATGAATAGTGAATTTTAATTTTATACAATAGAGAGTGTTGCCTTACATTTATCGTTTTATAGAAAAATAATTAAAAATATTTAGAAATAATGCTTTGGTAACGCCCTTATTTGAAAGTCTTCATGTATCTAAAGAACTTGTAAATGTTAATTATTTGTTAAAACTAGAACGTTTTTTTACTTTCGGACAATATAATGTAAATACTGAATAATATGTAACACCTTCTTAGTGTAAGTATTTGAATGTCCGTATATATTCATAAAATCCTCTAAAGACGCTTAGAGCTATTTTCAATTTTTTACATTGCTTGTGTTTAGTCGTATCTAGCCACAAACCTGCGACTTAAACACACCGACCAGGGGATCGTAGCCCTGGTACCTTAAGGAACCGTGATTTTGCAAAAGCATATAAATGGATAATATTTATGATATTTAGTGTCACTTAGATTAGAAAACGAATATAAAATTGTTTTAAGAATATTATCACAGTAAAAAATTATTTAAATACATTATTTTGAGAAAAAATGAACATAGAATGATCAATTTTCGGAATATTCTCCTTTTGTGAAAAATGCTTCTATTATAATAATATTTTGCCTGTATACAGCTCGGATCTCTCAGCAGAAGCTCAACTAGAATTTTTGAAATCTGTAACTTAGAAGGTGGTTTATCCATATACTTTACAATAGAGGGGAGCAATTTTTAGAACAAAAAATGGCGTTAATTATTTCAGTTGGTGGTAATTGGTATTCAATTGGACTCTCTGGAGAATTTTTTACTCTATATAAGTGAAATATATTTTTTTAAAAATTATTTTAGAAGCCTTTCTTGTAAAAGGAAAACATTTTGAAAAAAAAATTATTCTAAGTTAATTTTTTGCCAAAATATTGTATTTAAGTAATGTTTTTTTTTGTCAAAATGTCCTTAAAACAATTTTATGCATGTATTTTAATCTAAGTGACACTAAATATCATGAAAATTATCCATTTATGCGCTTCTTTAAAATCATGGTTCCGAACGTAGTCGGATACCTTAACATGATGTCACTGAGCGTATGTTTGGAGGAAGACTTTTCAATGATAAAATTATTTTAATGTATTTTCTTTGCAATTTCCAGGTAATCCAATAAATTGAAGGTGCGACTTCGCATGGACTGTGAAAATAAATCATTTGTTTATTCAAGGAGTGTACCAAGAGCCTGGATTCAGAAAGGGGAAATTAATTAAAGAACTCGTTCAAAAGGACTTCGGATTCTGTTAAAGTAAACGTGAATTTAAATTACACGGCACTGCTCATAGTTTATTTTTAATTATCTCTTGTTATGTACATTGATTATTATTAAAAACACATAAATTTATATGAATAATTCTTATACGAGATACTTAAGTTTGTACACTTTAAAATTAAGTTTAAAAAATGCTGCTTTCTCTTAAAAATATAAATTTCAATGAAAAATAAAGGTTGATTTCTACAGCAGATGATGCTACGCATTAAACATAAATTTTAGTTTCATTTTCGTTAGTCTATTTATAATCTATGTCACATATGCTCTTATGAAATAAAGAAGCGAATTAGATGAGAGTAGAAAGTATACATTATACACCAATTCATTCATTCGTAATAAGTGTTTAAATGCGTTATATTAATTTTGTGCTTCCTTAATGTTATTTTGCAGTATTTGTCATTAAATTGAACTATAATACTTCCTTTAAAAAAAAACAAATTCATTGGTAGAAGCTATAAGTTAATAATAATAATAAATGGTTCCATGTGTATATTTAGAATGCCATATATTTAATCAAAAATATGACTGGATGACGCAATTGGTTTGACTATGGCATCAGGTCGAAATCGATGGATTAGTTGGTAGAAGCCTATATCGGTGGATGTTCATGATGTAAAAAATCGAAAGCCTCCATATCATATGATTATGCTTCAGGATTAGGCAACTTGGGATTTTTTGATGGTATTATAAAGCATGAGCTCTATTTAAATATTTTAAAAGGAAATTTTGAGTTATCCTCCCGAAATTCGGATTTGGAGACGAATTCATCTTTTAACATGATAATGACGCCAAGCGTACTGCTCTCAATGTACGCCGCTGGTGCCTCTATAACTGCCCCAAAAATCTGAAAACACCTTTCTCTTTATTTAGCTCAGTAGAACATATTTAGTGAGAATTTGTTTTAAAAATAAAATAGAAAACATTACATATAAACACATAATAGGAAATAAAAACAATAATCACAGAAGCATGGATGAAAATCGATGCCGAATTTACAAAAAACTAATTAAATCTATACCAAGGCGTTTAAAAGTTGTTGTGGACACCAAAAGATATTCTACTACCAAATTAATAAATAAATATAATATTTAAAGCTATGTTGAAATTTTTGTTAAGTGTACGAAGACTTTTGTGGCGTAAATTTTAGTAGTTTTTTTATTATTAATTTTTTAAAAAAATAGTTATACTTTTTTTAAAAAAAATTGTGTTATTCCATTAAGAATAATTTGCAGATATCATAAAAAAATTACAACTCTGGTTTCTTAATTTTTACTAGCCCAAAACATTAAACTTTATTGGAAATTTCAAGAGTACGAACAATTTTGTGGTCTACTATAAATGCTGAATAAGAATTAAATGTTTGCTTGAAACAAACTTGAAATATCAGGGCTTAACAGAAAGCTTTTAAAGATTTCAACTTTCTTTTCTACATGTATTTTGTCTATATAGATGAGCTTTCAAACAATCATTATATAGGTATATGACTTTTTTCTAAATCCATCAATATTATATAGTTCTATACCCATCAATCTTATATAGTTCTATAAAGCTCAATCTATATACATCAGCATAAATTATGAATATTTTAGGAAATGAAAACAGTTTTGTAATACGATATGATTTTATCACAAAAACATAATCTACAATTTGTTAAAAAGATGCGATAAGGTTTTTTTAGAGAAGTTGCAAACTCTGCACACAAAATATATCGTAGCCTTTTAAAACTTAAAGATGGCTATTTATGAAACCGTATAGAAAAGTTAAGCGCTTTTTTTCATTATGCAACTAATTCGCTTGTGTTATATAATATATATATATATATATATATATATATATATATATAAACAAAAAGTTATTCTATTAAACTTTTACTTACCTTTC
The DNA here is from genome assembly GCA_019973935.1 of Trichonephila clavipes. NCBI lineage: Eukaryota > Metazoa > Arthropoda > Arachnida > Araneae > Nephilidae > Trichonephila > Trichonephila clavipes. Next base: position 861,349 of record BMAU01021347.1, on the reverse strand, counting down.
AGCTGCTGAATAATTTCATTTTTGTAAAAGTCTATGATAGGTTGTAAAAAAATCCCTCATATTTGTGACAGAACGTTCAATATTACAAGGTTTTAATAAATAAATGTTATTCATAATTTTAGTGCATTAAAAGTATTCCTTGCCCTAAAATCATGAAGCATTTCATTCTTTTTAAGAAAAATATATTTTCAAAGTCGTTCTTAAGATCTTTTATCGATAAATAATTTTATCTGAAAAATAATCTTTAAAAAATTGAAAAAAATGAAATTGTCAGTATTTGATTATATATTGCTGGGCTCCATCATAAAAGTAAGTTCTATCTAATATACTACTTGCATTTGCAAATAGTTTTTTTTGTAGAAAGTAATGTAATTTTAGTAATTTCATTTTTCAGTTTTAGTAAACAGTTAAAAAAATTATTTCCCCTTTTTTAAAAAAAAAAAAATAACAATCATTCTAATTTTTAAAAAAATCAATTTATTATATTGTTGACTTTTGCTTGGTGGAGTAGTTGCTTTAGCGCTGTTATTGAACGCCCAAGTTTGCGGGTTCGAACCAGACCCAAATCGATAGATTTTTATGATGAAAAAAAATACAACATCCATGTCGTATGATTATGCAGCATGTAAATGATTCCTCGAGTGACTGTTTGGCCTGTGTGATTTCTGCAAAATTAATCCTAAGACGGTTTCGCATTGTCAGAGCTCAGGCGCCTCCCTCTAGGGAGGAAACTGAGCGGCAAAATTACTTGAGGTGATTAGTATACCACAAATACATACACACACACACACACACACACATATATATATATATATATATATATATATATATATATATATATATGTGTGTGTGTGTGTGTGTACTGTGGGTTCTAGTTATTCTTCACTTTTATTTTATTATACACTATATATATAGTCGGATACCTTAATTACTCATATATTTACGATTTAACGTTAAATGCATATTCTATTGTTTAACTTTAATCACAATAAACAAGAGATGCGTTTTTGTTTGCTTTTTAGTTTTTTGCAATGTTTCTTATTCTCTATCTTTCCCTTTTCTTTTTTGTTTTCTTTTATTTTTCGTTACACAATCGACAGTAATGCTTACAATGTTTATCAGACTGATGAGAGAAGCAAATAAATTTTAATCCTTTGTCATGCTGCACGTTATATGCGACCCAAGGAACATCACTACCAATATAAACCATGGCAATAGGACAAACATTAATTCCTTTATCATTTCTTTTAGTATTCGTTCTTTGTACCGGAAATTATACTGGATGCCCTGAATATTCCCTTCTGAAACCCTGTACTTGTGTACATCGCCCGGAATCGAACGTTTTGTTATGCTCTTCCATAAAAAACTCCCACGATTTGGTGAAAGTTTTTAATTCTACTGGAAATTGGACTTTCTTCACTCTTTTTGTTCATCGTTCGAATATCAATCACATCCCTACAGCTTCGTTGAGAAGCAAGAGATTTAAAAATATTTTAATAGCCAGCTCAAATGTTGATTTTCTTTTTAAGGATGATTTGGACACGAATAATGATGTTGAACTTATACATCTGAATGATGTGTTTTTCGTTCAGCCGTTTCAATGGGAATGGTTTCGACCATTGAAAAAATTGACGTACTTTAATCTGCAGTATTCTTCCATTCCGATGGTTAATGTGCGGATATTGGAAAACTTCAGTAGAGAACTCGGATATTTTTTATTATCGAATACTAATACATCAATATTGGAAGACGGTGTATTCGTCAATTTAGAGAACTTGATTGAATTAAAGGTACGAAATTCATTAATTGTGGATCTAAAAAGAACGATGTTTCCGACCCCAGCAAAACTACAGAAGATGGATTTCACGTAAGTTTTCAGTAATTTATAATGTATATTTTATGTTAGTATTTGTGTTTGATCAAACTATATAAGCTACATCCACTTCAATGAAATTTAGTAGAATATTTTTAATTCAATAAGCAATTAAGAAAAATCTTATTTGTTTTTAAAGAAAAATGAAATACTTTCATGTTTAATATGCGTAGGAGCATTTAATATGCATATTAAATCCACACGAGGCAATACGTGCGCCTATTATCTATGTGTCGCAGGGAAATAATTAAGTTAGGGATTTCATCAAATCACTAAGGGAGATGATCAATTCTCGGAATGTATTAAAATAAGAACTTTATAAGGTGATTTCCCTAAGAAGAGTAAGGGATTTGATCAAATCCCTAACCCATCTAAGTGAAATGATGAAATAATATTGTCAAGAGCCTAAAAGTGTTTATTTAGCAAACAGGGTGCGTTATTAAAATTAGAGTAAGTAATACAACAATACTCATTAAATTACAAATTATTTATGCGAAATTAATTAACTGAATAATTAGATCATTAAGTTGGTATTTTTTTATTAAAAAAAAAAGGATTTTTGTAGTAGAATTTCAAGCATTCTTTTAAAAAAAAAATACGCTAACTTAGTACTTCAGAAATATCCTGCTTTATTTGTAATACCTTTTCTTTTGGTTATTATTTCCCTTTTTAAAAAAGCTTTTTTCATTATCAAAAAGGGTTTTTTTCTTTTTTTTTTATAAATGAGGCATGGTTGAATTCCCTGATCTGTTCATTTACATTTTTCAATTGAGGTTTTATTCAGTTTCTAATTTTCAACATACAAAAGTGATATATCAATCAAAAGATAATAATGCAGAGAATGTAACGAAATAAAACTAAAAAATGATATTTAGGTCAATTTGTTTGGGTGCTTCACGTCAGAAGCCCGGCACTGCCTGGCACGGATGAGGAGAGAGGGGAGGTGAAAGGGAGTTCTCTCTCTAACAAGCAAAAACAGAGCTCTACAAATGCTGACTTGTTCATTTCATCATTTCATTAAAGCAATAGCGGGATTTGATCGGATCACTTACTTGCATCAGGGAAATGACCTCAAAGAGACGTTGTTTTAACATCTTCCTTAAATTGATCATTTCCCTTAGGGATTTGATGAAAGCCCTAATTTCATCACATTTTCCTGCGACATATAAATGAAATAGAGTCTGCGATGACTGAATGTGTCCGCAGTACCGAACTTGTGGTTGGCGTTGTGTATGTCGGCTAGTGAACATGATCGGTTCCAGTCCTGAAAACCCGTTTTATAGAGATGCTGATAAAAATTAAATTTGTCGAGGCTCGAAATTCTTACGTTGGCTTAGTGCAGAAGCGTGGAGATTGGGATTTAGCTCAGTAGTCACCCTCATCACTTGCCCTCGGCTTAGAATTACGAGATCCGTCACCAGTTTTCTTTGAATAACGTCGTTATAAAACAGTTCTCTAGAATTGCTCTTCATACATAGGAATTCATTACATTCGTAGACTTTAAGTAATATGATTTCACAGTTTTCTCTACATTATGTTAACATAACTCTCTAAGCAACATGAACGATATCGACGACGGACCTCATAATTTTAAACATCGATCAAACGAAGTGGACGAGTTGTGTGAGTGATTAACACTTGAAGTTTCTCTCTCTCCGTCTTGCTTACATAAGGGTGGGGGAGGAATGAAAGCAGACCGACGGACTTACATAATTACAAATATTTATTTAGTCAAACAACTTAACTAACGGCAATATATCATCTAAGTGAATGTCTAATGAGTAGCACGGAGAAAGCAATGATTATTAAACTAATGTGCGAAATCGACTTATTTAACTCAACCTAATCTCTATCGTTGATTACTAACCTCCAAACTACTAATTCAACACAGTGACCAAACACTACTCTTAATCTTTGCATGCGAAAGTAAACTTCATTCAACCTCACCTGCGTAGCGTATGTAACTGCTTTTTTCTCCTACTTCCTTCTTCTATAATTGCCAAAACTCTGACTTTATATAGTCAAACTAATCTGAATATCACGGTTTCTTCTTGAGAGAGATGGCTGTGAATTAAACACATATCCTAGCCCAAAGATTTCCCAAGAGGTTAGTTATAGAACGCATAGTTATAGTTGCACTCCCTGTTCTATCTCACCAACATAAGAACATTGAGCTTCGACATATTTAACATACAACGGCGGATCTTCGATGATCTCAAAATTAAAACCCGTGGCACTCTGGCTTTGAGTTCGGTGCCATAAAAATCGAGCAAAATGTTATTTTTGCTTTGTGTTCCAATAAAGATATTGGAGTATTATGTAGAAGTATCTCTTATTATATATATATACTAAAGAAATATTGTGAATGTACTTATTACTGAAAAGAAGTATCAATAACTGCTTATATATATATATATATATATATATATATATATATATATATATATACGCAGAAATATGAATTATTAATTAAAAATAATCAGTTTTTAAATTGTAGAAAATAACTGCATTTAAATCATCATGAGACAAAAATTCATGAGAGACAATAATTCAGTTTACATACATGAAAAAAACTAATATTATTATTACTTTAATTATTTTTATAATTATTTTTCAAAGAACAATCCATAAAAAAGTGTGCCGTATAACATATTTCTTTGTGATTTAAGATTTCACCCCTTTTTTATTTTCACATAAATTATTAATAAAATTAATTTGCATTTAAAGTTATTTTGTACATTGTGTTATTCTGTTAAAAATGCCACCTGCTTAAAAATTGAAGACTTCTGGTATAAAATGAATAAATTTCAGGGGCAATCTTATTGAATCACTTCCTGATGACTTATTTTCTAATATGCTGGAGCTGGAAATAGTCTTACTTGAAAAGAATAGAATAGCGTACATTTCTCATTCAATGTTTGGATTCATAAGTCATCGATTAGGTCTTCTCAGTCTTATGGGTAAGTAAAAAAATATTTTTTTGAAAAATTAGAAATCTAATTATGTGTGTGTGTGTATTACATACTTGATTTTAAAAATTCTTGGTATCCAAGAGCCTCATTCGTATAAATTACTGTTGTGTATACGTTACGTTTAGGCTCACACGGACAAAAGCTTCTTATGGAAAATATTTTACTGGAATTTATCAATAAATAAGAGTCTAACACACAACGATGCTTCACACAACTAATCCTATTGGGAAAAATTATTCTTTTTAACTGTAAGTTCTGTTGAAAACTTCCCACGAAGAAGATGGGATATTTAGTTAAATGACTTATCTTATTTAAACGTTGGCATTTGCGTAAGTGAGGATAGTCCATCGTTGATAGCTAGAGATTAAAAGTAACTAAATTGTGAACAAAGTTTACGATCGGAGGTGGTATAGTTAAGCAATATATTTACGGAGAATTCTAGCATAGGGTTCAAGAGCGCTCCAGGAGTCAGTGAAGTAAATTTTAATGGTATGTTAGTAGCATTAAGCCTATGCGATTGCTCTTCTGGTTATTTATTAAGTCTATTTCCTACCTTTAATAGTGTTGGTTGATTAGGTGAAGATGGTAAATAGAATTGTGTTTAAAAGTTACTATGGCTGATCTTTACACGAACCCCCAACACACTAACACCAAGTGGGTTGTTACACAAATACCTTTCCTAGAACAAAAAACAAAGATTTTAATATGGAGTAAGCTGTTGGATGGATCTGAAATTACATCATAATGTACTAAAATTCTGAAGGAACATATGAGAGAAATAATCGCTAGATCTGCTTATAAGCCTAATTTACTACAAACAAATAAATATCTATAATGTAGATCGTCGTTTATCTGAACGTTTATTATCCGGAGCGTCAGATACCCGGACCAGTTTTTTTTTTGTCAACTACATGTACTGTATATGAATATGTTTTCGAACAGTGCAATGCTCAGCAGTTGTTTCGCGTGAAGACAAAAATGACCGGGAAACCCAAAGTCAAGAATATTTGGGGAATTTCAGTTGTGTGATTTGGTAAACATCTGAGCGGAATATTAGGTCAGTTTGTTTCGAAGAGAGGGGTGTATAAGTGCTTTTTTGTTGAGTTGTGAACTGCTAAGGCTTCAAATTCAAAGCGGAAGCGCAACGTCTTGAGCATAGCTATAGATACAGCTGTAAAGTGGTATGAACAACAATCAAGAGTGTTATCCTACTGAACTACTGCTGCTCAAGAGAATAGGAGACCTTGCAGCGAGAAAACGAAGGTCTACAATGGTACAGAGAAAGATAAGAGATTATTTTCCCCAGTAAAGATAAAATTGGGACATTTTTCACCTATTTTGCTTTTGCTTCAAGCACGATTTCCGCATGTGATTTTTTTCAATATTCGTACAGTGTTCCGTTACATATACTGCACGGATCGCATTCGTTTTTTTGTTATCCGAACAATCGCTTATCCGAACGATGTCCGGTCCCAATTGATTCGGATAAACGACGTTCTACTGTATATAAAGTAAAAAGGAGACTCAATCACTTGTTCACTCATTTACTCATTCACTGATTCATCATGAGATCTCCGGAACTCCAGACCAACTTGACTTGACAATTAACTTGACCAACAAACTTGAAACTTGGTAGGCATACTTCTTTCATTGAACAGAGATCCGCTCACAGGGTTTATGGATATTGACCCTCAAGGTGGTTACGGGGTTGTAGACAAACTAAAAAAATAATACTTTGAAATATTAGACCTACAGACTTGAAAATTATGCAAACATATTTCCATTGTTGAAGATTTATTCTCGATCCACAACGAGTAGGTGTTTAGGAAATAGTCTCTATATATAAGGAGTGGTATGGGATCATTACAGAGGGAAATTTCTGTTTTTCAACTATTTTATTTGGCTTCGGATTTGTGATAAACATTTTTCTTTTGCTGAGTGGAGAAACGCTAACAAAACTTGACAGCCAAAAGGGATTGTGAGGCCATAATATAAACATATTTCCACATTTGAACAATTAGACCTACTACTTGATATTTCGTAAGGTTGTTTCGTTTTGGAGTACAATTAAAACTGGTTAAAAAGTACTAAATTTCCAGTTTTTAAAAGAAATTGATTTATCTTATTACCGCAGTGTTTCTCAAACTGTGGGGCGCGCCCCCCTGGGGGGAGCGCGATAACATTACAAGGGGGGCGCGAGCATATCGAAAATGAAAGATTTAAAAAAATAATTAATTTACTGTGTTGAATTAAAAAAAATACTTTCAGACATAATAAGAAATACACTTTTACTCTGATATAATTTATAGGCACCCGATATTAATTCATCAAAAATAAAAACGTCTTCAATACATAATTAGCTATCTTTGATCCTATAACCAAATAAAAAAAAACTTTTATTTGATTTACTGTAATCCCGTGATGAGAGATTTTTTATTACGTTTTCTTTTTAATCCTAACATACTGTTCTTTCAGAGAAAAAATAAATCCCAGACGCAGAATCGAAAAAATTTAGGAACATAAAAAATTCATCAATGTGATTATTTTTAAAATACTGCACATTATAGCTGTCATCTGTTTTTGCTGATAACCTGTTTGACCTAAGTTATTGGTACAGTTAGTTATGATCCCTCTCTTATGTTTGTTTATCATTTAGAAAAGTTGTAAGTAATGTATTTTTCTCTGTTGCGCTTTTTCCCATGTAAAGGAGTTTTATGATACATATAAACATATCTCAAACATATAAAGCATAACGAAAAATGTTTTACACAATTGTTTTTAGCAGCAACATGCATATTATCATAATGAATACACTTTTTACCCGGAAGTGGTCGCGCGTGACACACAGAACACGATATCGTTAATCCGGACAAAACTGTTTATTTGTTACCGAAGAAAAATTGAAAAGTCCTTGAAAGTAGGTAAGTTTATTTCTCTTAATTAAATTATTCGCTGAAATCGCAATTTGTATCATGTACAATAAAATAATTATAAAGAAAAACAAAATTGTGTTGACTCAATAACCCCGCTCGACCGCATCGAGCGCGCGCCTGATCCCGGGTTAAAACATGTTGAAGTCTTTTCACTTTAAATATTAAAAATAATACAATTATTCTTCATCGGAATTTTATATTATTGTTCATTCTTTAACATTAATTATAAATGCTAATTCTGTGAGGCTTATAATTACAATTCACTTAAAACTAATGAAAATTTGAGCATTCATTTTACGTTTTTGTAAACATTGTCGTGCCCTTGGCTTTACTCTCCTTACATTTCAGCTATTATATCAATAATGTTTTAGTAAGTTTAGTAAGTTTTAGTTTAGTTAGTGTCTTATAAATGAACTCATGCAAAGAGCGGGCTCTTCAGCCGGTATACTTTTAATGTATCAATGCTGAACAGAGTATTTTATAACTAAATTAATTAATATTAAATTAAGAATAAGTTTAATAAGTATTAACGATTTCCATGAGCTTGTCTTGCAAAGCAAAGTTTTTATAAGGAATGCTTATGATTAAAAATTGACACTCTAAGTTCTTTTTCTATATTTAGCTGATATCTATATTGTGTCTTCTGAGCAGCAACCGCATTTTGCAATATGTTCAATTTAAAAATTAGAGAAAGGAAAAATAACATAATAATTATCCTATTACTTAATTTTTTTTGGCTTTAAAGTAACGTATACAAAATTTAATACTTATGTTATTAATTTGTATGGTTTATAATTAAGATCGCGTATTGTAGCTTTAGCGTCAAAGTGCATTATTATTGCATTCAGTACATTATTAATGTATAAGGGGGCGCGAAAAAAATTGTGAGGGGGCGCCAGTATTGAAAGTTTAAGAAGCAATGTATTACCGTATAAAAAAAATCAAATACCTAAACCTTATTTCCCTTGTGACAGTACTTAACGTATACAAATAAGTTTTTTATTTTAATTTTCCTCTAATCAATATACCAAAAGACAGCTTTTCTGCACAGATAGGTTTTGAAATTCTTAAAAAAGAAAGTTAATTCACCCTAATGTGCATGTAAATTATCTGACATGAATAATACTTGTAAAAATAATTATTATGATAAAAAAAGATATTTTAGCCACAAAAATTTCTGTTTTTAAATTTAACACATCCAATTATTTTTCAGGAAATCCATTAATATGTGATTGCAATTTCCAAGGGCTAGAAAATGAAACCAGGCAAATTGTGCATGGGCATTGCGCCCAACCTGAACAGATGAAAGGAATTTACCTCACGAATTTAACGGCAGAAGATTTCAGTTATTGTGAAATAAATAATCCTTGAAATATGAATTATTTCGTCCATTCTTTTTTTAACATTGTATTCAAATGAACGGGTGTATGGTCTTTTTAAATTCCTACTATTAGTTCGCTCTCTCTCTCTCTCTGTATATATATATATATATATATATATATATATATATATATATATATATATATATATATATATATATATATATATATATATATGCAGTGGGCCACAAAAGTGTTCATACACTTGCAATTTCTTATAAAATATAATGTTTTCGACTAATAAAAATTAATACATTCAAATTTGTAATCTTTTTTATGATATCTACAACTTGAGAATGACATAATTATTTTTTTAAAAAGTGTATAACTATTTAAAATAATAATAATCAAAAAGCTACTAAAAATTACTCCACAAAAGTCTTCATACACTTAACAAAAATCTCAACAGCTTTAAATATTGTATTTCTTTCTTAATTTAGTAGTAGGATATATTTTAGTATCCACAACAACTTTTAAGCGTCTTGGTATAGATTTAATCAGTGTTTTGTAATTTCTGCACCGATTTTCCTCCATTCTTCTGTGATTAATGTTTTCCCTTCACATTCTGTGTTTATTTACCTTTTTTTTCGCCCCAAATATGTTCTACTGAGCTAAATAAAGTGATTCAGGGGTGTTTTTACAATTTGGAGACAGTTATAGATACACCAGTGGCGAACATTGAGAGTAGGGCACTTGACGTCATTACCCTGTTAAAAATTAAGTCGTCTCCAATATCCGAATTTCAGGCGGATAATTTAAAATTTGACTTTGAATATTTGAATAGAGCTCATGATTCACAATACCATAAAAAAATAGCAAATTACCAATTCTGAGGCCAAGTTACACCCCAAACTAGAACACTTTCACTTCAATACTGAGGCATGGAGGTGGAGGAGTTCTTGTTCCACATAAATTTATGCGATTAAACTTATTATTTCATCATTTACAAGCTATTATAGGCCCATCGGAACCAACAATGTTGAATCATCTGCCATTTCGATCAATTTGCTGTCAATTTTGAATTTTCTGAAACTGAATCCCAAGTATCTAGTTGGATCAATAAAACATGGTAATTTGGTATTTTTGTTGATATTGGGAATCATGAGCTCTATTTAAATATTTTAAAGATAAATATTAAATTATCCGCCGAGAATTTGGATATTGGAGACGACTTAATTTTTCAACAGGATAATGACGCCATGCGTACTTCTCTCAATGTACGCCACTGGTGTCTCTATAACTGTCCCCAAATTATGAAAACACCTCCTTAATCTCTTTATTTAGCGCAGTAGAACATATTTGATGAGATTTTGATTTTAAAAAAGAGAACATGGCAAATAAACACAAAATGTGAAGTAAAAATAATAATCACAGAAGAATGGAGGAAAATCGACGCAGAAACTACAAAAAACTGATTAAATCTATACCAAGACGCTTAAAAGTTGCTGTGGATACTAAAAGATATCCTACGAAGTACTAAATTAAGAAAGAAATACAATATTTAAAGCTAAGTTGAGATTTTTGTTGAGTGTAGGATGACTTTTGTGGCGTAGATTTTTTGTAGCTTTTTGATTATTAATTTTTTTAAAAAAATAGTTATACTATTTTTAAAAAATTAATTGTCATTTCATTAAAAACAAGTTGCAGATGTCATAAAGTTTACAATTACAATTTATTAATTTTTATTAGTCTAAGACATTAAATTTTCTAAGAAATTGCAAGTGCATGCACCCTTTTGTGGCCCACTGTATATGCATTATAACATTCATGTATTTAATATTTTCTCGTATAGGTTTAAAATTTTAAGCATTTAGCATAATTTCCAGCAAAAACTGTAAAATCGTTTTATTTGTATTTACGGAAAAGATGGCTTGACTTTTTTTTGGTGCTTTATAGTTTTAGGTAGAGGAGAGGAGAGTATTTTGAAATACCATTTACACATTTCTAACAATACTTATTTTCAATACCCCCTCCCCCCACAATTGGCATGAGTACATATTATAATTATTTGTAATGAGTTGTCATTTATGAAAAATAATATTTATTAAAAAAAACTTTTAAATGTCTTTGTGTGGAGGCTATTATGGAATAGTTGGGTAATATGGAGTAGTTGTCTGAAACCATTGGAAAATTAATTAAATTGCTTTATAACATAGTTATATTTAACTATAAGAACCATATTTTCAAGATTACGTGAAAGTTATTTCTATTTATCGAGTCTATAAACGAATCACAAAGATAATATTTTTTTCTGTTCCAGTACAGTCAAGGTGAGTCCACTAAAAAAGGCTGAATCATTCAATTCAAATTTCCTTCAGTAATCTTCGGAGAATTTTCCATTACAGAAACATTCAGCGTCTTGGTTTTCTGGGTTTTTAGTCGAAGCCACGAATTCCATTACAGATGATGCTCACGATAGAACGATTAATCACTGCAAACACATGAAATCATCTCTAGTACTTTTAGGTTTAGAAGAAAGATCGGTCTAAGTTTAGCTTCTTAACAGAGGATTTTTGAAAGTTCGATTTTTTTCCCTGTTTTGAAGTTTCTAGGTCCTTTTTCTGCTCTTTTCTTTCAATTTTTCCTGTAACACTTTTTTAGAAGGGAGTATGTTATTGTAAAAAATATCCAACTTTATGTAGTATGAATTACTTTGTATTTTATAATAGACAACATGCGCTCTTGCAAAACCTTTAAACTGAAAGTTAAATCTCAAACCTGTAAACGGAAGATCAAAGGATTGTCAGCTAAAAAACGACCGCAATATAACAAACTACAATTCTTTTAGTGTCCATCAAGTTTTATATTGAACATGTTTATTAGCAGTTTAAAGTATTCGTAAACACAACTGCAAAAACGTTTGAAAATCTCCAAACACTATTTTATAGCGAATAATAACAATAAGCGGTCAACTATTACTGCAATGCATCATCATAGTCCTTTGTGTGTGGCCGCGGTAGCCGAGTAGTATAGGTATCGGACCGTGGCTTGCTTTGTCACGGGTTCGAGCCCAGTACCACTAAAGACCCGCCGTGTAGGGCAGCGATGCACGTTAAATCTGTCGAGAGCTGAAACGTCCTCCCGTTGGTGTGGTGTGGTAGTTAGGAGAGGGGGGTGCCAGCTCAGGTGTCGTCCACGTCACTTGACCATGGTTCAAAATTACGTGGTCCGTCGCCAAAAGCCCTCGTGTAGCTGAACAGTGCGACGTTAATATTCAATCAATCAATCAATCAATAGTCCTTTGTGAGTACACAGTTCATGGTATCCCTACAAATGTGTAGTTACACACAGATTAAAAGCTGGACTATTCCATAATACCCACATCTGGTGAATTTTTGCTCAGTCTTGCTTCAAATATTCAATAAAAATACTTCAAATTTGTAAAAAAGTAACAATAATTTCCGAACCTATTATTTTTCTGATTATAGTCTGATAATCTAATGATATTTTAGAAATAAATGATTTATAAGGTTTATCCCATTTTAAAAGAAAAGCATTGCATGAATGTACATTGGGTTTATATACAAAGTCACTTTACCAAATAATTATTTTGGAAAACCACACCTTGAAAGGACTGTCAATTGATTGATAGTTTATTAACGTTCATTTTTGAAATAATGCTTGAACCATTGGCAGCAGACTTTCCAATTTTGGACCATTGCATATTGACGAGGACGACACTTAAAATAGTTATTCACTCTCCTAAAAGAGGGACACGTGGCAAACTAGTCAATGACCACAGAATAATCTCAATTCCTCTATCACGTTAAAATAAGTAAGTTATGTAAAAAAAAGGCGATTGTTTCTTAACCGTATTATTTAAAACAGTTCAAGAAAGTTCTAAGTATGTGACAAGATTACAGTAGGTTATGTGATAGATTAAAAGAACAAGAGAAAAAAAATCAAAAGAGAAAAAAGTTAAACTATTTAATTTCACTTGAGTAAGCGATCAAAAATAAAATTTGAATAAATAGGGCAAACTTGGTAAATATGGGTGCTTAGGTAATATGGGCACATTTAAGCAACTGCCCATATTAAACGTAATGATTTTGAGTCGGTGTATTAACACTTCGGCGTTGGTAATGCTCAAGTGTAATGGCGACTGTGTGATTGTTTGTGTTGTTGTGAGGTTCAAAAAGAAATTCAAACTGATCGTTTCTAATGTAAGGACAACTAACTGATACTTCAAATTGGGGTTGTAATATTTTAGTTATCTTACTCAAGATTTAATATACAAAATTAATTAATTTTACATAAAACCTGTAAATAGTAGCAATATTATGTAAGCGTAGTATGCATTGGTGGGAAAGTTTGGTTTCGTTCTTTCTCCCTTCGACAGCAGTAATTACAGATATTGAATAACGTCACTAGATCAAATATAGGCAGCACCAAAATGTGATGAAGTAATGCTTTTCAACCATGCTCTTGAACCATTCTATCGTCATACTCGCCCTTTGAATTCTTCCAAGAACCTCTTCCTCATAACAACTTAAGCCAGTGATTCTCAAACTTTCAATATTCGTGACTTAATATTCTTTCATAAGTTTCATTGCGCCCCCCTTTCCATAAAATAACAATGTATTGAATTCAATAATACTACAATTTGAAACTAAAGCTACAATGAGACTTTAGCCTCTTAAGTGCCACTGGCGTATATAAACGCCTCACTCAGTCAAAGAATTAATTTTATGGACGTATATATACGTCTTTCCAAAGTATGATCTTTTCTGTGCACTATTGTGCACAAAATTATTCCAAAGGCTTTGGAATGCAATAAAAGGACTTTGACAGTGATTACGAAGATTTACTTATTTCAGAGGATTTACTTGGTTATCCCTTTTCTCCCCCTTCCCTCCCTCCCGAAAGAAAATATCAGGTATGAGCATCTACGTGGAAAATGGTGGCTTTGGAGAGCGAACTGCGTAACTTTTACTCTGCAATTAAGGGATTAATTATAAACTGTACAAATTATCAAGCTAAATTTTAATACAAATCCATAAGGTTGCTGGTAGTTATCACACTTGTTCATAACTTAGTATTGTTAAGTTAATTACCAAATGCATTGTGCAGTACTGATGCATTTTTAAGTGTATTACATCAGTGTAAATGTTTACTTTATTTTTCATTATGTCGGAATGCATTGTGTTTGTTACTTACAGTAAATTAATACTTTTTTTAAAATAATATTTTGTTTTCGATTTTTTAATATGCTCGCGTCCCCCTTGTAGAGCTATCACGCCCAAAGCCACTTAAGCCAAGTTACATCTGCAAATGACTCATCTATTGTCACTACTGAATTCTCGCATTCAGCAGCCTCATTTTCAGAGGAGCTGAATCAAATCCAACACCGAAAACAACCTGAGGAAATCGTCGAAGACGTAAGAACGTTGCAAGAGAGCTGGTCTGCAGATGGTCTGGCTTCAATGCCAACATAGGTCATGGAGAAGATGTATGGGTGAAACGCCGAGCAAAAACAAACGAAAACCATACAAAATGCATCCTACATCTGCCCTGTTTGTGGTACTAACTTTTATGATGAAAATCAAGGACAGGGATGGGTGCGATGTTGTGAATCTTGTTCATCCCGGTTCAGTGAGGAGCTTGTCAAGTTAAAGGGTGACTCCTTCTATTGAAATGAATGAAGTGTATGATAAGAGTGCCAATCATTATTAAATGTTTTTTTTCTTTAAGTTTGTAATAATTTATGTTAATTAAATACTTTGATTTTTACCATTAAATTATTTTTAACTTACAGATAAAAACTTGGAGATATTTTTTATGATACAATTTTTTCAGTAACAAAAGTTTAATTTGACTTCTTATTATTTTCCAAACGTGTAATGTGAGTAAAAATACATTTCTTTTTGGAAAAGTAAATAGGGGTGACAGTTTCCTCTTCTCTTTTTTTATAATACAACCTGCCCATATTGCGGCAATTGTGCCCATACCACCTTAGACAAACATGGTAAATTGCGTATTTTTGGCGGCTCTTTATACACAGAGCAACAAGATTCAAAGGTCTGTGTTGTTGTTGTTGTGACTAATGCCACCTGCCTGACGAAGTCAGATGGAGGCCCGCGAAATTCATCGCGACTAAGGGTTAGAATTTTTACGCATGTCGCTAACTTTAGCTTTGGGCACTATGCAAGTGACAGTACGATTTCGTTTGGCTTAGCCCCAATTTAGAGGGAGAAAACCCTGGGGGTGGCCAGGAGTCTCCAACCAACCACACGAAAGGACTTGCAGCTTGACGGCTGTTTAGAGTACCCTCATGCCGCAAAGGCACTATACATTTACAAAGAGAGAGAACATTTATAACACCGTGCACCACAAAGTATCATACGGGGACTTACACAGAAGTAAGCGTGAAACACACATCACTAAGAAGAGAAGGATTACAACGTAAGCATCAATGCCTTCTCCTGGATTCGAACCCAGTCCCTACGACTCCGCAGTCAGCATTTCTTACCAATATACTAGTTGGGAATATGTTTTATCACATACCATTAGAAAGGCCATATTCTGAAGTGTGAAGTATCTTAATTTTTTTAAAAAATGGAAAGGTTTTAGTGTTATATATTTCCAATGATCTGTTTTGGTGCCCATATTTTCCCAGTTTAGCCTTCCAACTTAAAATAAAATTGGCAGCCAAATGTAACCTAATTTCCTAATTTGGCTCAGAACAGTCTGTATAAAAGTGCAGAAGTTTCTACAGTGATTATTTGGCAAGAAAAATTCAGAAGCTCATATAAGGTTCTATCTAGCATATAATAGGAGGATGTCTCTAATATTTGAAAGACAATCTCTTACGTAAGAATGCATATAGCTTAAAAGATATTTATTCAGAAATCATCACAAACTATTAATTTAATTCATTGAGTAGAATGCTTACATTCCTTTAAGATGACTGCATACCTTAAAAATGTCGTATTTCGTCTACATATAAGGCGTTATTTTTTTATTTCAAAATCTTATAGTTTGGACATTTTTCTTTCCAAAACAGTTTTTCTTTTTCCTTTACGCGAAATAGACATAAAGTTACAGTGATTTTTAAAAAAAATATCACTCTATGCAAAAGGGCAGTAAGAAAAAAACTTTAAATGAGTTTTTTTCTCAAAATTATGTTTTCAAAAGGTACTCTTTACCTGATACATGATATCTTAATAACCAAACCAGATAACGTTTTGAAATTTTGTGGGAATGTTTTTCATACTATTTTTCATAAAGTGAACCATAAGTTCTGTTGTAGGTTAAATATTTTTTTTTCATTTAGGATAGTTTTTATAAAGAAAAAACTTTAAAAAATATCAAAATTTTCATATTATTATGTATAATATTGTCTGTAATTTTTTTGTACTTTAGTTTTTCTCTTCGATTTTGGTTCAATTTGAAGAGCACCGTAATATGTATGATTTGCATAAAGACATTTATGATAATTGTATTAGAAATTTTTATACAATGTTACCCAATTTAGTAAAAATTTGGTAAAATTTCCTTGAAAACAACCAATTTTTCTAAAATTACAATATTTATTTAAAAAAAAAATTATCTATTTGCACATTTTTTTTTTATTTTTCTTCCTAAAATCACTAAATTTGTTTCTATATAAAAAAAATTAGGTCTGAAGTTGGGCAGTCACCTTCAAAAAGATTGACTAAAAATACTTAAACACAGAAAAAAAATTCTTAAATATAATGATGAAATGATCTATGCAATGAGTTCACTTTTTACAGCATTAGACATTGTGTAAAAACTATATTATCATATCTACGTTTAATCATAAATATTCCTTTGAAAGACACAGACAAGCAAAACAGATTTCGCTTGTGAAGCAGTTCGATTCTGATGCAAGATTTTAACTGATT
Source organism: Trichonephila clavipes (assembly GCA_019973935.1). Taxonomy (NCBI): domain Eukaryota; kingdom Metazoa; phylum Arthropoda; class Arachnida; order Araneae; family Nephilidae; genus Trichonephila; species Trichonephila clavipes. Next base: position 844,327 of record BMAU01021347.1, on the reverse strand, counting down.
TTACTTTTTTTTTTGTCCCTTCTTTAATCAGATTACAAAAATATATTCCATATGAAGTAAAAGTTTGCAAATCCATTCCAAAATCTACCCAAGGAATCACGTTTCATCAGCTTTACAGTTTCGAATCTAACTATGGCTAACAAGGTATTCATAACAAAAGTATGTGTACTTTTTTCTGTATTTTGTCTGAGTTTTGCTGGTGAAGATCTCTGCCCACCACCAGAAGCCGTAAGTCCTTGCGAGTGTAAAAATCCTGAAGATCCTTATATACATTGCAAAAAAATTAGAGAAGTTGATACTATAGCCAATATGGTAGAAAGAACAGGAGGTATGAAATTTAGATATTTACTCTTAGAAAATTCATCGCTCTTGTATTTACCGACAAAGGCCTTAATTACAGACCAATTCGAAGGTCTAATGGTTACCAATACAACACTCGGAGCGTTGTTTGATAAACCCCCTTCATCCCATAATTCAATTAAAACGATAATTTTATTGGATGTGACACTGCAGCGTAGTCTACAATTTGAAAAGTTTCTAAAGGTTACAAAACTTGAAAACTTAACACTCCTTCATACAACTGTAAAATTCCTAGGTAAAGACTTTAAGGAATGTATTAGTCCCTCATTAACAACCCTGTATATGGCTTGGACTAAGACGTCAGGAATAACTGATGGAGCATTTGAAAATTTAAAATCTTTAGAACATTTATATATTACAAGAAATCACATTCGCAAGGTGAAGAGAAGCATGTTTCCAAGTCCTGCATCGCTAAAGACTATTGACTGGCAGTTTGTATTCACTTTTTTCCTCTTTATTGTTTAAAATAAAAATTATATCTAGTTTTCATATCTCTTTACGGAAGGGTTTTTTGTTCCAAAAAAAGAAAAGGAAAAAAAGAAGACGCTTAAAAATAAGAACTACATATTTTCATGTATAAATGTATAAATCAAAAAGATAAATTTTAATCAATAATTATATTTATTCTTAGAATTTATATTGATTATTTTACTAGATTCATCAAAAACATTTTTTCGAAACTTTTTTTTTCCTTTTCGAGTTTTTTTTTAAACTTTTTTTTTAAAAAAAAAACCTTTCCTTATAAAACAGAAAACTTTAACTTTTAAAAGGAAACTTCTTTTTTAATTTTTTTCCTCTTCGAACACTTTTTAAAACTCAAATGCAAATTACGCACCTATTCAATATGTAAAGAATTTACATAATCATCTTTCATTAAAAGGGAAATCAGTTGTTATCAGTTTTAAAGTATTCGACTGGAATGTAAGAAATATTGAATTGTATTTGTAACAACTAAAAAGTGTGTTTCACAACTGTGTTTGTGAAGTATATATATATATATATATATATATAATTTAAAAGTTTTGTACATAACAAAAAAAGGATGGTAAATTTTAATTTCTTTGACAGTTCAGTACCTCAAAAAATAAAAAAAAAGTTGTAAATGTTTGGATTACATTAAACGATGAGAATATCACCAACTAGTTGAAAGTGATTCCTTTAATATTAAAACAGATTATATTTTAGGATATATTATTTATAAAAATGCACTGGCTTTTCTGATTAACTATTTCGATTAGCGAATGAAATGTTAAAAAGATTGATAGAGATTTTAATAAATTTATTACAAATTCTGTTTTAAATATGATTTACCTTTGGAAGCATTTGAGGAAGTTTAAAAGACCTCTCTCTCTCTGCCACGCTAATCTAGTGTTGTGCTCGCGATTTCGTAGCTGGAGTGCCATGGGTTCGATGCCTGGTGACATTGAAGTCTGGCTGAGTAAAGGCGGTTCATGCGCGTTAAAACTACCAAAGCTTAATGACCTCCCTTTGGTGTGGAGTTTGTAGGAGAAAGTGGTACCAGTTCAGATGTCTTCCTCGTTACTTGACCAAGGTTCAAATGTTTGAGCTCCATCGTGTTACCCTCTTGGATCTTCGTAGCGGGACATCTCTCATTCTCTAATGAAAACTCTCTAAAAATCTCATTATTTAATGAAATTAAATTTTCAAACTAAGTATAACGATATTAATCAGATAATAAATAGTTTACAAAAGCATTTCATTATTGGGTATATTTCTAAAGTTCAAAGCAATTATATATATGCTGTACTATAAGCTTACTTTTATATTATGCTTAATAAGCATATCCTAAATAATAAATATTTTTTATAAATGTGTAATAGACAAATTAGTAATCAAATTACGGTTATTTTTAAATGTACTTCCATATATTTTTTAACAACTAAATTCCATAAAAATCATTTCAAATTTCGTACATGAATGTATTTTGTTTCGAATGAATTGAAATTCGTATCACTATAACACTTGACAAACATTTTGCAAAATTTTAAGTACCAACAAGATCTTCAATCTATAACAAAAGTAATTAAAATCTCATTAATTCTTTAGGTGATAAAGATATTTAATCTCTCTCTGTCTCTGTATATATATATATATATATATATATATATATATATATATATATATATATGATTTTGAACATTAATTTAACTTCATAGACATTAATGTGTGTCTGTTGATTTAATTCAAATCTTTTGGAAAAAAATTGTTGTCATTACAATCTAATTAATGTTATAAAATTGAACAAATTTAAAATTTTTATTGAATCAGTATTGAAAGAAAACCATATTAGCTTAAATATCAATCGGTATAAGCAAATTTTAGTTTTTCCCTGGTGTGGATCTACTAACAATAGAGATTAACTACTCATAATTTATATTTACATTCTTATGAAGATAGGTAAATTATTAGTAATGATTTATTTATATTTTTGTATTTAAGAGGTTTTAATTTTTTCCCCGTAAATTAGCGCATTTACTTTTAACATTGATTTTTATCCTAAATATTTTAACCTTGTTAAAACTAATGGCAATCTTCTTAAAACAGATTGTCTTAATGTAGTTTTGTATATTATGGATATAACCCCTCAACGTGCACGATCGAGTTAATTCGATTGCGTTAAAGTGACCAAACTGTGCAGAAACGTGATAATTCGTGTGGAGTCCTATTGTATGCTGCTGTAGTTTTCTCACTCAAATTAAGCGATCGTCGTTTGCACTCGTGTAACTGACTATGATCTGTCATCTAACTCCAATATAACCAGGATTACAACACCAGTATTGAACTAAAATTTTGTAAATATATAATTTAGAAGTGGAATTATCCATATTTTAATATAACAGAGTAGATCAGTTTTAACAAAAAAAAAATGATATAATTCCAATTGAATTGATCGAAACTGTTAAAATGGAATGTATTTTTCAAAAATCCTAGTTTAGCCTCTGCATTGAAGTTTCAGCTACGTGTAGGCAAAATATTATTATCAAAGAAGCCTTTTTTTATAAAAAGATAATGTTTCGTAAATATATATCATTCTTTGTTCATTTTTTGCCAAAAATTAAATTTAAATATATTTTTTTGTAATATTATTTGCGAAACAATTTTATACGTATATTCTAATACTTCTTTTATATGTACTTCGTTAAAATGGTGCTCATTTAATCTGTAACTCGTTAACGAATTCTAAGAAAATAAACACTGATTCCCAGAGTGAAGAAAAACCAAGACAACATAACAAATTAATTCTAATAATATGACTTAATTTAAAATAAATAAGAATCACATACAAAAGTAATGTTTATGATTTGTGCTTATTTTCCCCCTGATAAATAGATCCAATGCCATTGAAGAATTACCAGATGACATATTTTCTGACATGCCTAACTTGAAGTTTGTTGTGCTGAGGGATAACAAGATTACTCTTCTGGCTGAACCTACGTTCGGAAGCATTCTCAGTCATTTATCCTCCTTAAACGTTGATAGTAAGTTGATTAGTTATATTAAAAACGTATAGTACAAATGAGATGAATGAAATTTTAACCAAATCAAATATTGATTAATTAACAATAATCTTATCATATTACATTAATAACAAAAATATTGTTCCATATTGTTAGAAAAATAAAAAAGTAACCCACACAAATGATTAACTGGCACATGATTATAATTTTTGAATAAAACTCTTTCAAACTTCCGTTGGTTTAGTGGCTTGAGTAAGCATGCCAACCTTGTAAACATAAGGCTACGGGTACAATCACGGCAGGTCATCATGTAATGGATTAATTATCTGTGTATCCGGGATACCATTTAGAAAACCTTACGCTTTATTTATTGTTCAACCAACGAGTTTACTTCTGTATGAATGGATAATACATTCAATAATAAAAAAATGGATGCACCAAGAAGGAGTTACCCAATTTCACTGAATTTTCACATGCAAAAACATTTGGATCGAATATGCAAATGATTAAAATTTGGTCTCCAGTGACTAAATAGCTTGAGCTCCAGAGTATCCAAACTTCGCATTCAGTATGTAAGTATAAGAAGCGATTCTCAATCTCATGGTCAAATTTTCTGTTGCATTTCTACAGTGATATCTTACATGTCGGTTGTGGGAATATAACTCGCCAAAAGATTTATGCATATTAAGAGCAAATGACAGAGTTAGAAAGATGACGCTTGATCAGACGAAAAAAAACTGGTTTGATTAATTAAATAATCGTTTGACATCTATTTTCGAACGGTGCTGGCGAGAGTGGGTCACCAATGTCAGATATTAGTATCAAAAAGGCAGTGTGGTCGCCTGAATGTCACAACAAAGAGGAATAACAAAACGATTATAAGAGAAAGTTTCACACACACACACATCACCAGATTCATCCTTATCAACTATACACTGTATGGCCTGTACATTTGTGTCATACAGAACCTTCCACAGACGACTAAGGAGCAGAATTTACGCCTACGCCTACCGTTACGACACGTACCTCACACGCCTGTACACCGTCGAATGTGGTAGCGCTGGGCTCGAAACACGTGGAACTACGCTAACTGGGAATGTATAGTCTTTAGTCCATTTCTGTGTCCTGACGACAACCACAGGTGTGTCTAGAGGCGTCCAGAGGAGTGTAGGGATCCTGCCTTGATTATCATATGCCACACAGGTCACCAATGTTTTGGTTATGGTTGTGGTTTTGGTCAGGTTATGGGTTTGCGTGCCATTTCCTTTGATAGCATTCTTTCTTACACAATGGCAGCACAAGAGTACGTCAGCCACATCTTATGATTGTTTGTGTAACAGTTCCTTTTGAGCGACACCCAAGACTTAATTTTTAACACAATAATGCCCGGCTGCACATGGCACGTGTTGGTATGAATTGTTTTAAAGTTGTCTTATGCTGCCTTGGTCAGTGAAGTCCCCTGATTTCTATTACATAGAGCACATTTGGGACGTAATGGGAAAGTTGTTACAATCATCTTGAAATGATTTAGCTCAACAGTTGGAGATAATTTGGCACAAAATTCTGCAGGACACCTGTCTGGAATTTTATCAGTCTATTACAAGACGGATGATAATTTGTATCAAAGCTAACGCCTTACTGACTTCCTCCTTCTGTAAAGATCTTTAAATTTTGTTCATTTTCTATGTATGTTCTTCACATCCACACCAATTTTTATTGCGATTAGACAACTCCTTCTCGGTACATAGTCTTTTTGTTATAGAATGCTCTTTTTAACACAGGAACAATTCTAAATTGTTAATAATCGTTTTATGGCTACAATTCGGAAAAACAAAAAGCAGTCACGGTCTTTTAATAGTTAGGTAATTGAAAAAAAGCTTATCGTTTCTTTTAAGTTAATGGGCAACTTTTAAATTTCAAACACTGAAGCAAATCTGTACAAAGATCTAGCTTACAGCATAACAGAAAGAAAAGGGCAGCAAAACAGCTCGTTATTTATAATATGAGCTACTGGTATAACCCATCATTGTTTAAAACAGGGCCATATGTTAATAATCAAGCATTTGGCCTGCTTCTACGTAATACGTGTTTGGCTTCAAGAGGTCTCTCTGACATAGTACTTTTTAAACTTTCACTATTTGCGAGCCATATCTTAATTTTCTCGCATCCCCTTGCTTAAAATACAACAGCGCAGTGTTTCTCAAACTGTGGGGTGCATTCCTTTGGGGGGCGCAACAACTATACGAGGGGGCGCGAGGATATTAAAAAGTCAAAAACAAAAGATAATTTTAAAAAAAAATATTAATTTACGGAAAGTAAACAAACAAAATACGATCTGACATAGTAAAAAATAAAATACGCATTTACACTGATATATTACTCTTATAAATGTATCGGTGCTACACAATGTATTTTATAATTAATTTAAAAATACTAAATTAAGAACAAGTTTAATAACTACCAGTGATCCCATGGGGTTGTCATGTATAAAAATACAGACAAAAAAATATGACTTATCTTGATAATTTGTACAGTTTAAAATTATTTATTAATTGTCGATTAAAAGTTACGCGCTTTGTTTCCCAATGCCAACCGTTTTCCACGTAGGCGAGAGGATGTGATGTATTGGGGGTGGATGAAGCAATAAAGAAGCAAATAATCTGAAATAAGTAAATCCTTCGCAAACATTGTCAAGGGCCTTTTATTGCATTCCAAAGACTTCGGAATAATTTCATCGATAGCAGTGCTCAGAAAAGGTTGTACTTCGGTAAGACGTATATATACGTGAAGGGAAATTAACGCTTTGGCTGAGAGAGACGTTTATATTCGCCGCTTGCACTTAAGAGGTTAAAATTGTATCGTAGTTTTATCATCAGAGTGTAGTATTATTGAGTTCAGTACATTGTTATTGTATGAGGGAGGGGGGCGATGAAAATTATGAATGAATATTCTGTCGCGAATATTGAAACTTTGAGAAGCACAGCAATAACAATATATTGTATTCAATAATACTATACTTAGACACTTAAACTACAATGCGACTTTAACCTCTTAAGTGCCACCGACGTATCTAAATGTCTTGCTCAACCAAAGCGTTATTTTCCGCGGACGTTCATATAGATCTTTCTGAAGTACGAACTTTTCTGTGCGCTGCTATCCATAAAATTATTCCGAAAGCTTTGGAATGAAATGTTATTACCTTGACAGTATTTGCAAAGGATTTACTAATTTCAGATTATTTGCCTAAATATATATATATATTCCTTCCTCCCCCCTTATATATCATATACACATGCCTGCGTTGAAAAAGGATAGTATTTGGGAATGAATCGCGTATCATTTTATCTTCAGTTTCGGGATTAATTATAAACCGTAAATATTATTAAGATAAGTGTTAATTTTTGTATATAATTTTATATATTGCATTCCCAGGGGGTCACTGATAATTATTAAACTTATAGTATTGTTAAATTGATTATAAAATACATTGTGCAGTACTGATACATTTATAAGTTTATTATATCATTGCAAATGTGTATTTTATTTTTATTATACCAGAATGTATTGTGTTTGTTTATTTTCAGTAAATCAATGATTTTTTTTTAAAAAATAATCTTTTGCTAGCCACTTTTTAATACGCTAGTGCCCCCTTCGTAGAGCTATCACGCTCTCCCAGGGAAGCGTGTCCTACTCTTTGGGAAATTGTATCAAATGATGTGGAACATTTCAGTGATATAATTTTGTTTTATTTTTTCCAGAAAATCCTATATCATGCAACTGCACGTTTAATTGGATTGTGTCTAGAGATCACTCAAAAATCATAGGTACTTGCCATGATCCTGATTTCCAAGAAGGAAAACGAATTAAAGAATTGACTGACAAAGATTTCAATCATTGCTCTTAAATAATGTAACATTTTTGATTCACTGGAATATATATTGATAAAAAAAATATTGTAACTCTGAAAATATTAAAATGCACTGAAGAGATAATTCTACTGGAAAAATTAACACAGAAAGGAAATAAAAAAATGCTTGAATTAATGTAAATATATGACCTATTTTTTTCCTCAAAAAATTTCAAATGATAATTTCTATAAATTGTCATCTTTCAAAAACAGCTTTACTTATTTCCTACAATAGATGATGTTAATAAGTACTGGTGAATAAATATAGGTGACGACACATAATAATAAGGTTACTTTATTTCTGTTTTATTCACCATTGTCTTTCAAGCATGATGCTCGTTCATCTTAAAAAAGAATATTTAATTTAAAAGCCGAAAGCTTTAAAAACTGCATTTCCCCAATAAATGGCGTTGATAACAATTTGGGTGTTATAGTTTGGAACTCATACTATAACAACGGGTTTGGTCTAAAAGAGTATGGTAAAGAATTAAGAACTCGTGGTCACTTTAAAATATCGAAATTAAAATGAAATTTTTAGCTCATCATCTAAACAAAAACTATTTTATTGATGATACTAAATAGGCTTGTCCATAACGTGTGAAATATTATGTAATTTTTGCTACATTTTTTTTCAGTAGTTTCTGAGTAACTTTAAAAAAGTAAACCTTTTAACATTTTCTAGAGGAAAAAAAATTTCTTTTTTAATGTAAATTTTTTAAAAAAAAATATTGATAATGTTTTGAAAGTTTTCAGTCTGTTCAATTTTCAGTGTACTCTTATCTCGTAACAGCTTTCAAACACGAAATCAAAAAATTTGTTTAAAAAGTATTTTTTCCTATATTTTAATTGGGATTTTTATTCCATAGATATTTTAAACAAAAATGCATTTATTAGCACTAGAATTTTTTTGTGTGAACTGTATATCTACGATGTTTATTTATAGGAACATCTAAATTTATTTATTCTATCTATAAAATATTTTTTTAAAAAAAAAAAGGCAGTTTGTATGCAATTATCAAATTTTTAACAACAATCAAAAGTCAGGTACTATTTACCTAATGAAAAAGGCATTTATAAAACTCATTGTGAGAAATAATATTTCTTACGTGAGTTACCATAAGTCATTAATAATTTGAAATCTAATTAGTTAAAAATATAAAGAATTATAATAATTGTACTCTAATGTATATCTTAAAAGAATAAATATACTTTGCACATGTTGTATGTAAGAATACTACTATTCTTCTCTGTGGGACACTCAAGATTTTTTTCAGGGAAGGGCGGAAGTGCAGGACCGAAAGTTCACCATTCTCGTATTATGCTCCAATACGACACGTCAATAGATTACTGAATTCAATTAATTATAGAATAAACAATTAACATTAATTAATAATAACAAATACTTAATTAAGTTTTACATACTGAATACAAATGATTATAAGCAATCGGAAAAAATCAATCCCTATGGAGGGGAGAGGGGTCCGGACCCTCCCCCCCTTGTGTGCGCCACTGATTCTTGTCTGTATTAATGTGTTCTTTTTAAAACCTTTGTTTCTTTTTACTCTGAGAAATAAATAATCAGTTTGAATTCCTGAATTTTATTTACATATATATGATGAATCCCCAGCCTCTTTTATGTCAGTTGGGTAAATCACCAGCCCCGTACCCACAACTCACCTCCCAAATAATGAATATTCTCCAACCACGCATGCGGACTTTCTTCACTCGATCTATCGATGCTTGTTACCAAGCGAGAGCTCTAGCCATGGCTTGAAGCATATAATGATTTATTTACTTATAGTGATAAACTAAAATACGATCAACAGATGGGTTATTAATTAATCACAATCAGCCACAAATACATCTGTCAGAAACACTACAAGTGACGATACTTATATCCTTACAATCCATGAATAATTAACCAAAAAATAATTTTTAATATTCTTAATTCGCATCGAAGAAATTCACATCAAAGAGTTTCAGGCGTGTATTGGCGGTGATAGTGAATTCAACTAAGGTTTTATTTTAACGAAACCATTCTATGAAATTAGCAATCCAAGGAAGGATTATACAAATATAAGCTTAAACGTGTGAAGGATCTATTCGCGTACCTTCCTCTAACCTTCTTGGAAAATCTTTGGACTATCAATTCACGTTATTCACAGCCAACCTTTCTGAAGAAGAAACCGTGATATGCAAAACTATATATAGTCGAAGTTTTTTTAGCCGGTAGAGAATTAGAGTGGATGTAAACCAGAAGTCAGGTTAGATGGTTACTAACAGGTATCATTATTGAATGATTGTGATTAAATGCTTATTAGGGTAAATATTTATAAATGAAGATTGATCACTGTTGTTAAATTAACATTAGATTAAATGGGATAATACATTAGATCCTATATGAAGTAAGTATAGAGTTTGATAGAGTCTCCCTAATCATGCGTGTATTTCGTCCTTGTTCCATTTTCGTGGTTAGCACCGAGGCATTCTCTTTCTGTTATTAATTGAATTTGTGTAGTTATTTTGTGTGATCAATAAACAGATTGATTGGATTGTGTCTAGTGCTTCTTCCCTACCTCCTATATAACTTGGTGCCCAAGAGAGAGGTGAGAACCGTTCACAAACGTAAATTTGTTAGAGAAAATGTAGCTGTAAATATATATCAGGTGTGAGAAAAGTATGACTACGCTTTCAATTATTAATTACAAAATAATAATAGTACTAATAATAATAAAGATATTCACTTACGTTTTTTTTTATTCATAATGAAAACATTTAACTTTTGTACAACCTTTTTGCATGGTTTCAATGTGCACACCATTAGTGGAGTGCATCACATCAAGTCTATACGAAATTTCTAGCCACGTTCTAAAAAGCATTGCAAGATTAACAATAAGAATGGCCACTATAGTTCGACTTTTCATTTCATCAGCCTCTTGACATGGAAAAAAATGTCTAGCTCGTGGATGAGTGGCTGTTTTGCTATTAGTCGAAAGTAGAGGATGGCTTTGATTCTGATTTTAAAACAGATATGCTATTTTTAGAAAAATACCGTGATTGATTCAGAGCAAGAGGATGTATTCTTTGACTTGTAGTTTTTAATTTCAGAATAATTTATACTGGAAAAGACTAAGCCGTAGGTCCCCAAACATTTTTTTTGAACTGGCGACCCCTTTTCTAATGAATATTCCAATACTATCCTCTCCCATTTAAGAGAAATAAGAGTGCTCACATAATACATGGTGAAAACAAGAATTAATTTTAAAATAATATTCTATTACTCTAATAGAATATATTTATTTTATTTTATTTCTTTTTTCTAAAGGCCTCAATTTTTTTTACTTGGGAATCATATATAGCTATTGCCACAAATATATTTAAATGTGTAATACGATATATTTTAGTTTTAGATATGATTTTGTTGGAATTGAAACGCTATTAAATTTCTTCTTTATTTGAAGGAGTGGAATAAAGTTTTAGCTTATATACCTGTTATAAACACGCTTTTGAAAGAAGGATTTGATTATATGAATTAATTCACAAAAAGCTATTGCTTTCAAATTAAAAACAAAATGTGACAGTTGCAGCCTTTGAAAAATCACTCGTTAATTCCTAGTTAACATACATAATTATTTTTCTTGGATAATATACGTGTGGCAGTGGTAGCCTAGTGGTATAGGTATAGGTATCGGATCGTGGCTGGCCTTATCACGAGTTAGAGCCCAGTACCACTAAAGACCCGCCGTGTAGGGTAGTTATGCACGTTGAATCTGTCAACACCTCAAACATCCTCCCGTTGGTGTAGTGTGGTAGTTAGGAGAGGGTGTGCCAGCTCAGGTGCCCTCGTGTAGCTTAATAGTGCAACGTTAATATTCTCTCAGTCACTGTATAGTATACGTAATGAAATGCAATGGACGAAACATTTTTCCTACTGGTCACAGACAAAGACAACACGTACATTACAGAAAATAAAATGTGCTATATCATGCAATTTAATGTAGATCTAAATGTAATGTAATCTTTAAGTTTTTCTTCCACTTCCCGAACTACCGAAATATGTGAATTCTCGTACACGTGATAGAAATGATTTAAATACATACAATCAACATAAGGTAAACAGTATTAAAGTTTATTTTTGTTAGTATATAATCAGTGCGTTTTTTAAGTCTTTTTTAGACTACTTTGATTAATCTGCCGAAGCCACTCCGTGCCATCTCAACGCCCCCTAATTTTCTCTAGGATTTTTACTTGCCCCCCTGAGATCCTCAAACATCCACAAGGGGGCGTTATTGCCCTTGTTGAGCACCAATGGACTAGGTCCAGGTAAAATACTTCCACCAATTAATGTCTAAACAAGACCTTAAAATACGTTATAACTCATCTACTTGATGTCAAGAAACTATACTGATGTTTGAAAATGCCACAAAAAGTTGCGAGGAAAATTTTTGATGATAAATATAACGCATATTTTAGTTAACTAGCTATATTTATGTGTCAACTACTGTCTTTCAAAAGAACTTATGATTGGAATGGAGAGATTTCCCGCAAACTAATTAAATCTGAAACTAAAAAAAAGAATTTTAATACAATTTACGGATGTTAGACATCATAAAAACAACTGTATCTGGTTCAGATATCAATAATTTAAGTGGAGAAAGTCATGCTGTGATTTTATATGAATAACGTTCAAATAATAAACATATGGATGTATTATAATGTATAGATATATGTGGTACTTTATATTTAAAAAAATTACATTATACACACTTCAGAATAACTCAAGTTCATAACATTTTGTAATTTTAATCATTTTTTTACTCGAGAAGTTTCCATACAAGTAATACAGAAACTGTCCTCTAACATGCTAACAAACTTATTACTGATGGATTTCTATTTAATGAAGTCGCTAAATCCCGAAAAAAAGTTCGTTAGGTGGAAAATTCGTTAAATAGAGATTCATCTATTAATGTACTTTAAAAGTCCCATAAAACAAATTTTAAGTCCATAAACACTATATATTATTAAACAATTATTATTCATACTTTTTGTGAATTAATATCGCTTTATTTTATAGATCTACTATCAGAAAGAAATCTGCAAGGAAAACAAGAAAAAAAATACATTGTCCAGGAATACACTCTGCATACATATATATATATATTCAACTTTAAAAAATAATTTTATATTAAAATTAATGAATTTTAATGACATTTCTAATTTGAAGCCTATAAGTAATTTTAAACATACATTACTTTTAACAGTGATTTCAAGCATGCATTACCCTATTCACCCTTAAATTTAATTACTGATAAAGTCTGTTAATTTTATTTGAGTTTTTAAGGCAATTTTGTGGTTTTATGTAAGTCAAGCACCTGATAAAATCAGTTCAAGACTATTGATCCATATAAAATTTGTTAAAAGAGAGAATAATTTGAAAAATGTCCAGAAACATTTTCAAAGTAGGGAGAAAAAAAAATCGAATCACGAGAAAAAAAGTTCATTAAATAGAAAATGCACTGCAGTATTTGGAGGTTATTTTATAAAGAAAGTAGTTAAATGTTCTTGGATCCACGAAAAAGTTCATAAAATAAGAAAATTCGTTAAATAGAAGTTCGCAATGTGGAGATCCGACTGTATATACATTTTCTAAGAGTTACGTATAGAAATTTTGAAAATTTTTGATGACATAATTTACCTGTTTAAAGTGCCATGTGAATATTTTCTGTAAAAATGCATGTTCAAGTGAAAAATTCCAGGATGGCTATACCAAATTTATGAAATAATAAATTATGTGCTATACAAGAGAGAAACTATGATCCTCTGAGACAACAATGGTTTCTAGTAGTACCCAAGCAAAACTCCATCCGTGATATCTGAAAGAGTCTTTATGATGAACCAAACGCCAGTCATCTTCGATTTGCCAAAACCTATGATCGAATTATGAGGGAGTACTGTTGTCCAAGATTATATGGAAGCTTATGCCCATACGTGTCGTATTGCAGATAATGCCAAAGACGTAAATCTCCACCCCGACTTCCAACGGGGCAACTTTTTTTAATAATATCTCCCAATATACCATTTGCAACGATTGGAATCGATTTACTGGGACGTTTCCGGTAACCCAAAATGGAAATCGACAGATCATTGTTTGTACGGATTACTTGACGAGATTTACAATTACAAAAGCGGTACCCACAGCTGAAGCCATTAAACTAGCTACATTTTAGTTGAAGAAATCATACTGAAGCACGGACCCCCTAGAGAAATAATAAGCGATGGAGAACGTTCCTTTTTATCCCATCTTATAAAAGACACAAATCAATTGTGCAGGGCGTCTCATTTTCTAACGATTTTCTACCATCCACAAACCAATGGCTTTAAAGAGAGATTCATTAAAACGTTGGCTGACATGCTGTCAATATACGTAAACGTCGAACAAAGAAACTTGGACACAATCTTACCCTTTGTAATGCTCACCTTCAATTCAGCGAAACAAGATAACACAGGGCTTAGCCCATTCTCTTTCGTTCATGGCAGAAACATCGAAACTCTCTCTCTCCTCTTGATGTAATTTTTCCACATGACACAGAAAATCATTGCTATAATTATGTACAATAGCTGATCACTAGGGTTGAAGAGACTAGACAACTCTTTCGTAAACTACACATTTTGGATGCTCAATCCTTAGATACATAACGATACGACAAGAGACATCGACCAGTTAATTATAATGTTGGAGATTTAGTTTGGGTCTTTTTTTTTCATACCTGTACGAAACGTTAGACTCTCCGAAAAACTCATTAGACGCTACTTCGCTTTTTACAGAATAATTCGATCCCCTTCGGATGTAACGTATGAAGTACCAAATACGGAGGCGAATAGTATACGACGACGAAATTAAAAGAATGTGGTCCACTTCCTGAGATTAAAAACCTACCTTGATCCAAAGAATCAAGTCAGTTATGAGAAGCCAGACCGCATTACAGCGGGACGCTGTTTCTTCTTAAGGATGGAGAAATGTAGCAAAAATAGTTCACTTCGGTTGCCATGAACACAATCTACTGCTCGGACTCACGCGCCCGGATGCAAGTGACTTGCCAAAAATAACTTCTTTTGTTTTCTTTATATTGACTTTAATTTTTGTGTCTCGTGCTTATTTTTATCATTATAATTCTTCATTTCTCTCGTGCTTTTATTATTATTAATTGTTCTTGTATTTATAAAAGTTAACTGTAACTATAGCTAAGGAAATTTCTACAAATTCGATGGCAATATATAAGGAAAGAAAATATTGAGTTGGTGGAATAAAGTCTTATAAGTTGTGTCTAATGAGAGTTCTAGTCATTTTATTTCAGTATCCAATTCCACAGTAGTTTAATCTTCGTGACAATATAATCTAATGCTAAAACACCTGGCACATATTCACAGAAATAATTTATTACAATTATGAAGATTAAAATACGAAAATATTGTTCTATATTTGTGTTTTGTTCAAAATGTGTCACATAATTTCATATTCCTTTATCCTTCATTAATTATGCTTATGTTTTTACCGTCCTATTGTTTAATTTCAATAATACAGGGAATGAAGGAATTGAAACTGCGTGATTTAAAGTTAGTATTTGCTTAAAATTTGTAAAGTTATTTCTCTCGCATATATTTCCTTTCCTGGTTTTTCCTTGGAGGAAAAGAATAGATTGAAAATAAAAACACTTAATTTTTACTATTATTCTCTGAGGCTAAACTATTGAGAAGAATAGAACATTTAAAAGCGAACTAAATTTCGTGAATATTTTTACAGTAACAGAATGTTTGAAAATACTCTTTTACTTTAATTTTCAGCAGTATATCGATGAAATTGAAAAAAAAATTAAGAAAGTGATTCTTTTTCGACTGAAAAAGAATACTTCTGGAGATCTTTAATCCTTTAGTAAATTTAATAATAAGAAACTTTAAGAAAACTGTTTTGAACTAGTTTACCGCAGTAATTACTTACAGTACAATTGTAATCCCCCAAAACTGTAAAAACGTTTTGTAGCATAAAATTTCCGACGAAAGAAAAAATGTATATGTATATATAATTTGTTTTCCTTTAAAAAATATTTTTTTCTATTTTACTTTGAGTTTCAGTTTAGTACACTGCTGGACAATTGCTAAGGACAGATCACAATTTGCTATGTACATAACATTAAGCGAGACATGAGATCTAAAAGGATAAAGTATAGTTGCCACACTGTTCAGATATTAGAATAAAGAATATTTATTATTCTGGAAAGTACAAAAGCTGTGAAACATCTGAAAGAAAAAAAAAATGTTCATTTGATCTGCGTACGGAGAAATGGAACAATGCATCTAAAAGTCAGCAGGCACCTTAAAGAAAGGTATCAGTACGGGATATGTCCACCGTGGAGTGTGATGCAACATTCCACACGTCGTACCATACTTTGCACAACATTATCCAGCAGCTGTTGAGGGAATTTATCCCATTCCTCTGTGAGTGCACGGATGAGGGTGTTCTTGTTTGTCGGAGGATAGTTTCGACCAGCAACTTGCCTCCCCAAAGCATCCCAAACATTTTCAATGGGGTTTAGATCTGGAGAACGCGCTGGCCATACAAGACGTTGAATACCCTCGCTGTCTAGACAATCCTGAAAAGCGAGTGTTCGATGACATGTTGCGTTGTCGTCCATAAAAACAAATTTATCACCGACAGCACCACGGAAAAGACGAACATGAGGAAGTAGAACTGCATCAATGTATCGTTGGCCCGTCATAGTCCCATTCACCACCACATGTAGGCGCGTGCGGCCATTGATCATGATGCCGGCCCACACCATGATACTGTATGTCAGATATCGGTCCTTTTCCTGGATATTTTCTGGACGATAAGCAGTAGCACTCTCGCGCCAGATCAGTTGGTGTCTACAATCCGATGACAGACTGAACCTACTCTCATCTGAGAATAGTACGCATGCCCAGTCCTGTTCAGTCCAATTGTGATGCTCACGACACCATTGCAAACGGGCAGTACGGTGCTGTCTGGTCAATGGGACACACACAACAGGTCTGCTTGCGTATAGTTCTCCTCCCCTCAAACGTCTGGCAACAGTTTTTCGGGAGATCTGCTTTCCTGAGGCAGCAAGAAACTGATTTGTCACCTGCTGAGCTGTGGTGCGCCTGTTCCTTTTTGCTGATAGGACGATATATCTGTCTTCTGCAGGCGTCATACTTCTAACACGACATCCCCCGTGCCGTCTACTACACATTCCAGTAGTTTTAAATGACTTCCACAGCCGTGAAACAACGCTGTGAGCAATGTCGAACTCCCTGGCAACATCTGTTATTTTTCGCCCTTCTTCTATCTTTCCAATAATTCGGCCACGCATAAAATCATCTATGTGATCTCGGGAAGACATGCCAAAAATTTTAAGTTCATCTATTAAATCTTTCCTGTAAAACTTTTGACTTGAAACAACAACTGTCCACACGCGTCAAAACCTTTAAAGCTCTTATGAACGCTATCACGTGATGAACAGACGTGGAAAAAAAAATTGCATACTCATACTTCTTCTTACTAATATCCCGCACTTATTCTAATTTTCCACATTTTGCTTCCTTTCATTTTGTGGTTGCTATGGATGATAGTGTTATCCGTCCTTAGCAATTGTCCAGCTGTGTATAACAAGCTATAAACGAGTTAAATGTGTGTGTGAAAGCATTTGAATTTTCCTTATATTGAATACAAATTTTCTTCCATTTCCATATCAACGATTATATGTCAACAAATATCGATAATACAGAATTTTTTATACCAGCAAAACTTATATCAGAGTTACATATAAAGTTCAGTGAAATAAAAAGGAAAATATTTTGCTACTTTTTAACATAATAGCATCCATTTTTCAGCATAATAGATAAATATTTTTAACGATTATGGCATCAGAAAAGCACGCGAACCAATTGCAACTTTCTTGGAAGAAAGCAAAGTGGCAAAAATTGAGATTTTGACTACATATATGCTTATTTATGAAATGCCAGGATTACAATGATAAAATAAGTAATGTGAAAAATTAATACATCGTAAAAGTTATTCGTAATTGGAATATAGTGAAAAAGGGGGGAGAGAATAACTAAAAATTTTTATTTATAACCAAATAATCACTGAATAACTAGCTTTAAGATTAATGAACGAAAAACATGTATTTATTTGAATAAGATTTAAATGTATGATGAAATTTCTACAAACAAATATTCCTGTTTGTGTGAATTTTAGTTTCGTTTTCAAATAGGGTTAACAAAAATTTAAAATACAAGTATCTTTATCTATTTACAATTAGTTTAGTTGTATTTATATTTATTATATGTTTGAAAAACATTGTATGATATTTTTATATGTCCATTTAAATATTTCTAACTTATTGTTAGCATATACTAATTTGAGTATTTAAGTAAAATTTCCCGTTTTTTTTAAACTTATTTATTAAATCAGAACTTTACTACTTAAAGTAACTACTTTAGTAATTCTCTATGCATAAACATTTTTGCACTTTCACAACATTTAACGTGTGTTGAAAAATTCCCTGACTTAATTTACTTACCTCAGAAAAACATCTGGTTTGTTGCCTTTATCAACTTCAAAATCACGCAATCTTGAACTTGAATCTACAAATTACCTGCCGATTCATCAATCTCGAATTTCAATCTCTGTAAAATCTGCTAATTTGCAGAAAAATGTCTTTCGAGACTGAAAATGTTATAATAATTGCTGTACTTTCTTATTTTTTTCTTTCTGAGATAACATATTTCAAAAGAAAACTTAACGATCATAAAAATAACTTTATGAATTAATCCTGCCCAGTAAAGAGAAAAAACGGCCATGGATCTAAGAAATAAAGTTAACCGAAATTTACTATTCTTACTAACTGCTTTGGCACTAAATTTTGTTTTGGTATACACAGAATGTCCTCCTGCAAAATTAATCAAACCTTGCAATTGTGCAGAAATGCCTTTCCCTCTTGTTGAATGTGGTGGTATCTCTCAAATGGAAACTCTCGAACAGATATTTGATAAAACAGGGGACCGATCATTCCATTCGTTTGCCTTATATAACTCCAGTTTGCAATACTTACCAGCCTATGCAATAAGTCGTAAGAAATTTCAACAGATTATGCTTGTAAATGTAACAATGAATGCTATGTTTGATAGGTTGCCAGATCCTTCTAACAAAGTGTTTATGATTACGATGATGAATTCGACTTTCTTAAGAGGAGTTGGTTGGGAATTGTTTAAACCTTTGAAAGGACTTGAAGTAGTGTCGATTACAAGCACGGAGATAAAGAGTTTGAGTAAATCTTTTGTTGACAATATCAGTACTAAGGTTAAGAGATTTCATCTGTTTGATTCTCGGGTGAGGAAAATACAGTATAATGTATTCTCACATATGACAGATCTGTATGATATGAGAATTGATAATGGTGGCATAAAGTCCTTGAAGAGGAGTATGTTTCCAGAGCATAGCAAAATTACAGGCTTTTATTTTCCGTAAGTTGTTTCATGTTTTAAAATTTTTAAACAAGTTTTTTTTATATAATTATGATTCCTATAACATGGTGTTGATTAACGAAATACATTTAACGCAAAAGGTTAAATTCTAAGAGTAAATAACTTAAGACTAAGATTTAAGATGAGATGGTTTCTTTATTATGAAAATATTGCTCTTTTTTATTAATAATTTCAAGATTTCTTTAATTGTTTTATTTTGTATCAGTTACGACACACTGATCTTACCTATTTGTAACTAATGGTCATTTGGTTGTTATTTGCCAATTATTCGTAAGAAATAAAGTCATTTCGAAAGTATATGGAATTTTATATAAACAGATTTACTAACATATTATTTATATACTATACAGATTGTGTATGGATTTTTGTATCAATAATTTCTTAACTACGGAATTTTATATAAATAGATTCATTCACAGATTATATAATTATTTTACAAACTGTATGAAATTTTGTATAAACATATTTCTATAAGTATGGAATTGTAATTTATAATTTTTAATGTAGTTTTCATTTCTAATCTTGTATGCATGTACCTATTTATTTGTTAAGAGGAATGTATTTCACAAGTTACTTAAATTCGTTTTTATTTTTCTAATAAATAGAAATGACATGAAATTTACAATAACATCAATGAAAACCTCATAGTTGTTTAAAGAAAGAAACCTCTCGCCAGATAAACTAGTACAAGCTAAACTCGATGACGCAACAAACCATAAGGGCCAAGGCTTACTGAGGCCATATCAGTTTTTGTGACCTTGGACGCTGAGGAGCATGATCAGATGTCCCGATAAGATGGTCTGTCAGACGCGAAAAATTATTACAGACTAGATGTAAATATGTGTACAAGAGAGATCTGAAATAAAATAAAAGATAAATTATTACAAAGACATAATGATATATAGCAAAAATAAGCATTTGAGAAGGCATCTACCAGTAAATTGTGTTGATGTACCTACAATAAAGTTTTTCATTTTTCAGAAGGAAATGTCCCGTTTCAAAAATTGCAAAGTTTTAGGGCTACAATATACCAAATTGTATGGCTGAAATTCATTATATCATCGGACAAGTATTAGATGATTATAAATAGAGAGTAAGAGTCTCTAGTGCCGACTTTACTTACCGTCCTCCAAAAGTTAAGGTTACTTTCTCATAATCATCTTTTAATTAGTTATACTGGAAAATGAATATGGTTTATTAAAATTTTCATTTATCAGGTTTTTAATATTCGTAGTTTTCAATCAAAACTAGTTTTAATTGCTGGTTTATTATAGCAAATAACCATAAATATATTGATATTGAGAGCATATTTAATGAAGGGGCATTATCTTAAGGATAGAATTTCAATTTCAATAATATATTTCATAGAATGCGTAGTATATAAGCCTTAAGATATGGCTATATGGCTCTTCCAGACGGAGCATTGGGTTATGCTGTCTTCCGCCGTTTTTTGTAGATGAATTATAATATTATGTCTCGTTGGACTACATAAACAACACATGCTGTTCACTTGCTGAGTGAGTGTTATTTAGTTTTGTGACACCAACAAGATAACCCTGAATCAGCTAAGAAAGAAAAAACTCCTTGGCCGATTTTTGCGAACCAAGTCCACATCTTCGGGGACTATTTATTTTGGTAGAAATATCGACTACAATCGTTGACGTTTCAAACACTTCAGTTAATTCGTAATGGTAATATATGTGATTGGAAGTTTTGTTTAGTATAATCAAAACATAAAAATCAATTTTAAGATAAAAATATTTAATTTTCAAATCAAGCTCATTTCTTTGCATGTGAACTTTTTTCTCACGAAACAAACAAATTATGTAGGAACTGAAGACCACAATTAATAATATATTTTAAAAAGCATATCTTTTTTAAGAATTTCTTTCTAAATGAGTAGGGATTTTTTGGATAATTTATTGTTAATTATTGTAGGAAATGTAATATATTTTTTTCTCTAGGAATAATGAAATTACTTCCTTACCGGATGACTTATTCACAAATATGCCTAAGTTGGAGTATGTTGATTTTTACAACAATAAAATTACACAAGTAACACAGCCTGTGTTTGGTGGAGTGTACAACACCTTAAAGAAGTTAGTAATGGAAGGTAAGTAAACATAATTAATTTTTAAATAAAAAAGAAATTAAATTAAAAATTATAAATGTTTGATTTGTAACTAATAAAAAAGAGAAGCATGGGATAGAAATTATAGCTTAAAAAATTAATACGGAAGTAGTAATATAAGGAAGTATATAACACAGTAAAATGTTAATCAATGTGAATAATTACCTTATTCAAGCGTTTACATATTCAATAAATGTGTATCAAATTTCTAAAAAAAAGGGAAAATGAAGTAAGTAATAAATCATATAAAAATAAATAAATAACAGCATTCTATTTTAATTTATTCAGAACATCTTTTCAGGTGAAAAATATTTTGTTTTTTTCAATTTAATTGATTCATAGTTATTTTAGCTATGTTATTGATGGGAAAAAAGTTTATTTAAATAAATATAAGAGTCCACAAAAAGATGAAGAGAAATAAAGTCTAGTTCTTAACCTCCTTTAGTTGCTGTACATTTATAACAATTTCAAAACTTCGCTCACACTAACAATACAATAAGTTAAAAAGAATTTTAATTACCTATAATACATATGACAACTAGTTAATTATAATAATTATCGATGTTAAATAAAATAATTTGTACGACTAAGACAACAATATTGAATATTAATATACAAATTATTTATAAGAATATATTTAATGCGAAACTTGAGTTTGATGATTTTTGATATTTTCGTTTACATTGTTTCGTTAACTTGACAATGACACTCTCATTTCTTCTCATCTATATTTAAAAGTCTTATTTTTTTCATTTTTATATTTGTTAATGCTGAAAATCCGAATTCACGAAAATAAGATATATAGACTTCAACAATATTTTAAAGCTTTTTTTATAGCTATTAGGAGCTATTCACCTCTACTTTTAACGTAAAATAATTTACTTGATTCTTCCTAATCTTTTGAAATTAAATCTCGATCATTACAGAGCGAAATCAATTTTCCTTCTTCATTCAAAGTTAATTCGTATACAGATGTATCTGTTATCATAAATGGATTGCGAACCAATTAAATTTGTTATATCCACTCTATCCGCAACAGGATAAGTTAAATATACCAAGAATATTCCTAATTTTTTTTTTATAGAACGGTCAAATGATTCGATTCCGGATTTTATTTTTTTCGCAGAGTATAATCAATAAAATTTAAAAAAAAACTGGTTTTCTCTCTCAAAAGTGCCACGGAACAGTGATTGAAAATCACAGGTCTAGATCAATAGCATCTCAAAATAAACGCAAATGTTGGAGAATAATTTCATCGAAATAACTATATCCGGTTCGTTGTTGAAAATATGGAGCTTGGTTCGTGCATACAACATAATGCGCCTACATACAAACACTTCTGGACCACCCCCAATGATCTCTTTCCTGGTGTTAGTGGGATAAAACCGTATCCTTTTGCAGGTGCCAGTAGGCGAGAATTATTTTTGTACTGATTTGGCTCGGAGCCAACTGTTTCTAATGTTGCAATCAGTTCGAAAGTATAGCGATCCGGTATAGTTAGGATCCATTTTGCGTATTAAAATTTGTGAAGCTTACAGCCCATTTAATTATTTTATTCAACATTTGGTCCACTCTCAGAATTCATAGAAAATTTAGAATAATAATAACAGTATTTCTAAACAACAAATCAAATAGACCTTCAACACACCTTCCTCACCATATTTTGGTCATCTATAGGAGGCGGGGGGTTAAATCTTTAAAATACCATTTAAAAAGAGTAATTGGCAATTCAATTTTAAGTCATGAAGAATTTTCAACACTTTTAGTTCGAATTGAAGCGGTTCTTATCTCTCGACCAATTCGTTCTCTTTCTAATGTTTCAAATGATGTCGAAACTTTAACTCCTGCACACTTTCTAGTTGGATCATCATTGGTTGTAATACCTGATTGCACTGAGATCTCTATGAACAGATTAAATCAATGGCAGTCGGTACAAAGGATGAACTAACATTTTTAGCGCAAATGGTCTTCAGAATATCTAAATAGACTGTAACAGAGACCTAAATGGTGTAAGGGGAATGTCGGTTTCAAAGGAGGGAACTCAGTGTTAATCAAACCTTCAGAGAACTCAAATACTTTAAAATGGCATTTGTCACTAATTTTAAAATTACTCCTTGGTAAGGATATTATAGTCAGAGTAGTGAATTTAAAGGATAAACAGGTAATTTATCTTACAAAAACTGCCAATTTACTACATATAAAATGTTTCTGCCCTCAGAAATGTATCTAAATATTTTTGTATCTTTATTGAATTGTAATTGTTATTATCATATATTCTTACTATATTATTGAAATCTTTATTGTAATATTTATATAACGAAAACTGGTCAAATACCTTATTCATTGTAAAGCGGAGCAAGATGTTGGAGGGAATTATTTTTCTATTGATTAGACTACGAGCCAACTGCTTCAAACTGTTTCTAAATGATAGCGATTCCATATGGTTGGGATTTATTTTGCTTATTAAAATTTGTGGAATTTACAGTCTGTTTAATTTTTTTAATCAACACCGTCTATGTCCAGTTATACTAACTGGCGCTGCGAATCATTTCTCAGACTGAAATGACTGAAGAATAGAGAACATTACTCTATTGTTGAAATGGTTCACAGTCTTTGTCTTGACATGCCTGAAAACAGTGCTGCGTTTGGCAGCTGTTAATTGTATGCACGCTCTGAACAACGACCGAAAAGGTCACCAACATGCAGTAGTCCAGTATTCTGGCTACAGTAAACCATGCTACCTATCGTTCTGTTACCATACGCAATTGTTGTGTAGTGTTACTCGATGTCTAGTTAGGATCTCTTTTCCCCTGCAGAATGATATATATGACATCACTTGCAGTTGTTTTCTGCAACCGACCAACCCGTCAATCTTTATTAGAGCAACCTTTCTGAAACTGTGGGGCGCGACCCCCAGGGGGGGCGTGATAACTCTACGAGGGGGGAGCGAGCATATTGAAAAGTCGTCAACAAAAGATTATTTACAAAAATATGAACTTACTGAAAGTAAACAAACAAAATGAATCCTGGCATATAATAAATAAATATACATTTACACTGATATAATACACTTATAAATGTATTAGTACTGCACACTATATTTTACAATTAATTTAGGAATACTAAGTTAAGAATGAGTTTATTAATTACCATTGGCCTCATGTATAAAATTATATACAAAAATTAACGCTTCTCTTGACAATTTGAACCGTTTATTATTAATTCCATTACTGCTAATTAAAAAAGATACGCGATTCCCTCCCCAACACTACCGTTTTCCACGCAGGCGGGTGTATGTGATGTATTGGAGGGGGGAGAGGAGAAAAGGAATAAATAAGCAAATCCTCTGAAATAAGTAAATCCTTTGCAAACAATGTCAATGTCTTTTTATTGCATTCCAAAGACTTCGGAATAATTTTATGAATGACAGTGCACAGAAAAGATCGCAATTATGAAATACGTATAAATACGTCCATGAAAATTAACGCTTTGGTTGAGTGAGACATTTATATACGCCGGAGGCACTTAAGGAGTTAAAGTCGTATTGTAGCCTTAGCGTCAAAGTATCGTATTTCTGAATTCAATACATTGTAATGTATGGAAGGAGGTGCGATGAAAATTATGATTGAATATTGGGTTGCAAATCCTGAAAGTTTGAGAAGCACTGTATTAGAGCCATACCTATCCTTTGAGAGACTTTCTAAACTCTTCAAAGGACACTTTGGTCAATTCTAAACTCTTGTGCAAAACTCATCCAACTACTTCATACTTCGAGATTGTTTATCATTCTACTGGTGTAAAAGTATACTAACGGTTTATTGTAGAGATTTTGAACATACGATTTCTCTTCCACTTGCAAGGATTGCCTGAGGATGTGTCTTTCCGCTTACTTTTTACGTTGCCTTGGCACTGAGAACAAATTCCACTTGTTTGTGAACCATGTGAACCCCTGTTCCTACCGCTATTGTAGTGTTGATATTTACACATGCGTCACATTTCTACTGAGCCTCATTTCACTGTACTGGTTGCAAAAACGTTTTCAACAATTTCATGATTGCTTGTCTATAAATTCATTTGTTGCTTAAGTTTGCACGCTTTTATGTATTCATGTATATAAATTAGGGATGATTCAGAATTACAAGGAAATCGAACTCTAGACTAAAGAATTAGCTTGTAGAATGAATCTGACATATCTTCAACAATAATGTGCAAATTTCAAGAAACCACCAGATGACACTGATAGTACGTCACAATGATGAGAGTGTAAGAGAGAGGTAAACAAGGAATGGTGGGAATGAAGTAAAATTGTTCACAAGCTTTTTGTAAGCCACTCAGTCACATAACCGAATAGTTATGACACAGTTGAAGCCTGAGGATGTTTCTTTACATTGTAAAATTATTGGCCACCCAGAAAGGTGGCGTACGCAGATGATAGTATCTGAGGAAATTGAATTGCACAAGGTAGCATGTCTACGGTTTTATAACGATTCCAAGATGACGAAAATATCAGTAGCTGTTACAATACAGGTCACCCTCGAGTAATAATGCCAAATGAATCCTGATATTTGGCAATGGCTTCCAAAAGAAGCAGACAGACCATGGCATCCACTTGTCTCGTCAGATATCTGCAGACATGGGTAAGATAGTTTTAAAGCAAACAGTGCGCAGACATTTGGGTTATATTGGCATGTATGCTTGCAGCTTCTTAGAGGCATTCAACTCATGGCAACTCACTGTCTCCAGTAGTTAACCTGGAGCAGAGAACAAGCAATGTATATGTGTGTGTTTGGGTGTGTGCAGACATTGTCACAGTGGGCATGTGTGACTTTTTCCGACGAGTCTGGGGTTAACTTGAAGTCTGATTTACATTGGACTTTTAAATGAAGAAATCCAGGTGCCCGTCACCTCCAAGGTAGAATCACTGAATTGCGCTCGGTTATGGTGGTGTAAGATTACTCATTTGCAAGTTTAAATTGGAACCATAAAAAGGCCAAATGTTTAGGGACATCCTTCTGAAACAAAATTTACTTCCTTTTGGTGTTCCATGAGCACAGAAATTGTGTTTATGGATGATAACACCCGTCTTTAACCAGCAAAGCATCGTAAGCGAATGCATCCAATCTGAGTTTTTAATCTCCATAGAATGGCAAGCATTCTCACCTGGCTTGAATATGGCATGGCATGTGTAGCACATGCTTGTTCAACAAGTTTCAGCCCTTCAACCACGTCCTACATGAATACCGGAGTTTTGGAGAGCATTATTTGCTGTGAAGGGAGTAATATTCCTCAAGATCTACTGGATGATTTGATGCTCAGCAATGCCAAGTTGGTGTACGGACTGTATTTCATCAAATACGAAACATGAAAGGCATTAATTATCAGACTAAATGTGTAAAGTTAAGTTTTTGTAAAGAGAGTGTTTTCTGTAGTTTCTCCAATGAGCAAAAATCGTTGTTTTTATGAATGATATCCCACATCACCACTTTTTTTGTTCTTTTCCTTTAATTTAACTCTCTGACCGGAACATCAATTTGTTTGCCGTTCTTAGTGACATCAGTCTGACAGACCGGTACGCAATTTTTTTAATTTTATTACCTTAAGGACTGTTTTAAATGTCCTTATCGCTCATGAAATTGAGTATAATTTTTAATATTTATGTCTTTATGAGGTACTCAATATTAATATACTTGCAACACAAGAATTATGACTAGTATTTTAATAAAAAACTGTTCAGAAATTATTTATATTTATATAAAAATAATAATACCCCAAAAATGAAAAACCTATAAGAATACCCGTCTGATAGACGGTGATAGATAAGAAAAATCGTACACATCGTGAGTTGAAAAGAATCGCCAAGTACCACAACGTTATCGTCTCACTGGTATAGAGTCCAACTGAATGGTCCACCTCAAAAATCACACCACAGTGTTATCTACAGGCATCATAGCAAATCATCCCCGTCTGAGAGACTGCTCTGGCCAGAGGGTTAATAAATTAGCTTAATGAATACGTCCTTTTTTTATGTTTCTGAACCTTTATTTCCTGAAGATGACATTATCCTTAATTTATGGAAATGATTGTATATTTATATATGCTTATACACACACACATATATATATATATTGTAAATATTTTTAATTTTGATGAGAATTTTTTTTTAAACATTTGCATTTTTTTCTGTAGAAAATCCAATAATTTGTGATTGTTCTATCCGTTGGTACGTGACCAGATATAAAGGCACTTTGAAAGGAAACTGTGGTGGACCAGAAGACAGGAAAGGAAGATCACTGCAAAGTTTAACAACAAAGGATTTCTCATATTGTGATTAGATCATTCTGAACGATTGGCAATTTTCTTAAAACAAATGCTGTACAAAATGTTAATAATGTTTCAAATACATAAGTAACATTTGAATAATTGTTTGAAAGCTTTTATAATGAATCGTAACTTTTTTTATAATTAATAGCAACCAAAAATATGAAGATGTACTTGATTTAATTCATTATATAGTAATAAATTCTTTTTTAATGAATATAATCATAATATGTCTTTTAAAATGTGATTTCGATATATATCCACACATCTCATACTATTATTTATAGTTTATTAACTATATTTTAAAAGCTCTAACGATGAGATAGATTAAAGTGATTGAATATTAAAATTGCACCATTCAGCTACTCGAGGGTTTTAGGCGATGGACTTAGTAAAATTGAAACGTGGTCAAGTAAGGAGGACGGTGATTGAGCTTGAAACCCTTCTCCTAACTTCCACAGCAATGCGGGAACGTTTGAGTCTCGACATATTTAATGTGCATCGACCCCCTGTGCACCGCGGGTCTTCAACGGTACTAGGGTTGAACTCAAGACGCGACAATCACGAGTCCGTTACCTTGACCACTAGGCTACCACGGCCACACGAGAATGTTCGAAGAATTGTGATTGTGAAATTTCTACTCGTTAGAACTGAAAATAATTGGGCGAAAAAATTAATCAGACAGTGCTTCAGGAAATAATATGAAAGAGAATGAATCAGGTTTATATACTTTCTGTCTTAAGAGTACACAAAACACTATCAACAAGCACATGATCAGCTTGAATGGGAAGTGCAATTACCGCAAACGGAATAAAAACAGGAACTTCAATGTATCATACCGGGATACTCAGGTGTTAATTCTTGCAATTTATTTTATTGTTTATTAACCTCACACTCCAATGCAACATGAAAACTATTGCAGATGATCCACTTAACTTTCAGGGCCATTTTTAACTTCCACGGTGTCCTATGCACTTAAAGTTATCAGGCCGCACCACACTATTTCCAACCTCCCCCTCCTTTAGTTCTTACCTTGCTATTGGTGCTTAGCAGGCATTGTTCTTAAGTCTCTCTCTCTCTTCTCTCTCTTAAACTTTTCTCTTTATATGTTTTTACTCTTCGGATAATCTTTCCATTATTCACCACCTACAGACCCACCGTGTCAGGACTGGCAACAGGTAGTCGTAAGGTAAGGATAATGACACAGTTTAGCCATTCTTGTTCATTTCTTACCTCACAGCACCACTAAGCTACCATCAACCCACCCTTTTGAAAATTAGTGCAGTTGTTGTGGCTCATACCACCTGTCTGACAGAGTCAGATCGATGCCCACGAAATTCATCATGGAAATGGGCTAGATGTACGCCTGTCGTGGGCCATAGCTTAGAGCACTACACAGGTGACAGTACAATTTAGCTCTTTGAAATTCCCGAAGGGACGATAGAACATTACGATAGATGGCGCCACCATCTATCTCCACCTCCACAATTTAGGCATAGAACTGATGTGGAGGGAAATTTTCTCCAGTTTCCTGCACTCGTGATTCAGCCCACAAGACTTTCGGACCCACACCCACTGATTTAACGAACAAGTACTCCGTGTGTACTCAAAAGGGTATTTGGCGGTACGGGCATCGAACCCCGGCCTTCCGATCCGGAGTCTGGTGCTCTAACCACTAGGCTACTCACGGCCCTATTAGTACAGTAAATAAATGAAATGGTTTGCAATTATGGTATAGAGTGTACATCAGTGACTTAATGGAGAACATTAGGACCACTCCCCGTACAAACTCAGGTTTAGGGGCCCAAGCCATATCTTAGAAAGAGTTTCAAAACCATAGCCTGTTAGCTCCTTAGAATCCTGCACCCCCCCTCAACGGAGGTGTACGTTACATCACTGATAAACAATATTGTTCGAACTGCTTTCAACTAGTTAATTATCATCTCTTTCATTGCTTATCACTCTACTATCTTTTACTTTTAAACATCCTTATGCTTTGTTGATTCACTGTCGTTGCATTGGTACAACAAAGAGATTTTCTTAGAGCTTTGATTATTGTAAAATCATTAATAACGTCATCAATCATCATTAATAACAATTTCCATGGTGGTATCATTTTGAATGTTTAACAACATCAAACTCTGTTAAGCTTTTCCTTTTCCATGGCAGTTCTCTTTTAAATCCTTACTCTCTTAGGGACCAAAATACTTCTATCATAACTCTCTAGACCAGGGGTGGTTAACACAAATGACCTCGCGAGCCACTTCGGAAAAACTTTACAATCTTGTGGGCCACACACACACACACACACACACACACACATATATATATATATATATATATATATATATATATATATATATATATATATATATATATATATATATTAGATTTGGATCCATTGCAAACATTTGTTGGGGGGAATTTCAAACAAACTGATATATTGTTATTTTTTTCATTGTTTTTTATGTATACAAACATAGATAGTATAATAATAATAATGCAATAGTCAAATAATGTTTCATTTATTTAATTAGTGAGATATCTGTTTCTTAACTCTTTCACTTACTTTTTGCAAGTCGATCTTCATGCATGTGTATTTGCGTATCGTAATTGATGTCGCAGATTTTCGTGCATTAAGTTTGAGCACGATTTATGTTTGATAAATTTGAATTAAGAAGAAAAAAATATATTCGAAGTAACAGAAGTAGCGTGATAAAAATAGTAACAGTTATGGGATTTATTTTTTACAAAAACACACACACTTTTTAAAAAATATTGTACAAAATAGTTGAATTTTGTAAAGTTGTAAAGAATCTCGTAGGCCTCAAAATTATTCAAGCCTGGCCATATGCGGCCCCCGGACCCCTGGTTGGACACCCCTTCTCTAGGCGGTGGTACGCTAGCTGTAATTTAAATTTTTTTCTTGTTATTCACCCTCCAAATCTTTGCACCTTATGCACGTGCTTAGTATGCTCAAGCGGAAAGGGGAACTGGTAATTTTCAACCTTTGTCAAAAGGTGAGGACAACACCTGAACAAGCAAGCCTTTCTCCAGACTTCCACACAATTATTTGTTTAAAGAAAGCTTAGGGACGAGTCACATAAGAACTAAAGGAGAGAGGATTAAAATCATCAATATGTGTCACTTTTGCATTACAAACATCATAATTAAACATACTCAAAAGTGCGGGTCATCCTTAAACACAAAGCTTCTTACTGAATTTAATAGAGTGAATTAAAAAATATCTTCCAAATTATTTTTCTGTTAAGTTACCATGTAAAGGAAATAAATAATGGCTGCCCTAATGTATGTATAGTGCCGCTTTTTTTTTCTTTTCTTCCTAAAATTTAAAATTTCCATGACTATAAATTTTCCTGCCTAATAAATTGCTACTTTTGTAACACAAAAGATGGTGACACTAAGTAATGTGACTACTTTATTTCTATTTATCGTTACAGTGATTCAAAATTGTAATTTAATATGAAAAGGAAAGATTTTATTCTCACACTGTCAAAACAAAATATTTACATTACATTACAGAGATATTCGAACATAAATTCATTTCGTTTGTCGTAATTTTTCAAACAATGGTACTTTTTAGAGAATTTATTGCACTTCTAACAAATCCAATATATTTTTAATCGATGTAATCGTATTAGTTTCTTTTTAAGAACTCAATAGGATACTGTGGCTTGAAGTTCAGTGCTACGTTTAGTTAATTTGCTAAAAAATACACTGCTCAAAACAATTAGGGGAGCACATGATTTTAACAACAGTAAGCAAAAATGTATACAAATAAGTAACATAAAATGAATCATCCATAATGTAAAGCCTACCAGGAAACGAAAGAAGAAAACTTTACTTGCAAATCAAAGTTTATGACGTCAAAAACCAGAAAAAGGAGATAATGGCAGAAATCGGGATGTTGCAGAAACGTCTGTTTTATTGCCGTAACTGTGAAATTCGATTGCGCAGTATTTTTTTTGAGACAATGGTACTTGAGAATGTCTCAACAACGTGATTTACCTGAATCCATGGCATGGCGTGTTATAGGCAGACTGGAATCCGGGCAAACACAACGTAGTGTCGCGGACGCTGTTGGAGTCGCCAGAAGTGTTGTTGCAAGGCTGTGGAATCGATTCCAAGAAACAGGAAATGTTAGACGTCGACCAGGGGCAGGTCGGCCACGCGCCACTACATTAACTGATGACCGGTATATACAGTTAACAGCCCGTCGAAACAGAACAGAAAATGCTACGAAGCTGAAAAGACAGTTGCTCTTGGAAACAGGACGAAAGGTGTCCAGCCAAACAGTACGTAATCGGCTTCATGAGGGAGGGCTCTATGCACGTAGGCCAATGGTCTGCATTCTGTTGACCCCACGCCACCGTGCGGCCCGAAGAAGATAGGCTGCTGAACATCGAGATTAGGAGCAACATGATTGGAGCCAAGTGCTGTTTACAGACGAGTCCCGATTCAGTCTAGAGTGTGACACAGGACGTGTTCTTGTATGGAGGGACAGGGGCACTCGAAATAGCCCCGTATTCGTTCGTGAAAGGTCACAATACAGAAGAGCTGGTTGGATGGTATGGGGTGGAATCAGCATAGGCCGACGTACGTACTTGCATATCTTTCCGAATGGCACTTTGACGGGCCACAGGTACGCAGACGAGTTACTTCTACCTCATGTCATCCCTTACGCTGGAGCCATTGGAAATTCCTTTGTTTTCCAGGATGATAATTCCCAACCACACTGAGCTCGTCTGGTGGAGAACATGCTTGAAGCTGAAACAATACAGAGTATGGAATGGCCAGCGTGCTCTCCTGACCTGAATCCAATCGAGCATGTTTGGGACATGATCGGACGACGCATTGCTGCGCGACCAAGGCCGCCTGCTACTGTCCGAGACTTGGAGATTGCACTTCTAGAGGAGTGGAACAGTATTCCCCAAAGTCTGATCGATAAACCTCATCGCATCCATGGCATACAGGTGTGCAGCAGTCTTAGCTGTTCGAGGAGACCACACACCCTATTAAAACTCATGCATCATGTCTAAACAGTACCTTTTTTTGTCGTTTACATGTAACCAAATTGTTGCCCTAAATCATCTTTTCATGTTTTTTCCATATTTTCAAAGAATTAAAGCTTAATTCTAAATTTTTTACGCCTTTTTTTCTGTATTGCGCATTGATACGCGTGTACTATGCATTGTATACCAATACGTGTCTGTCTCACACGGTTTTCTTCACTTTTTTGCTTGCTCCCCTAATTGTTTTGAGCAGTGTAATTACTGGGTGATATAGTGGAAACCTGAAGCTTTTCCTAAATATTTAACACATGATGGTAGAGAATGAATGCCCAAAACTTCGAGTTTATTTTTCTAAATAAATAACAGTACAGCAAGAGATATATAGAACAATTTTGAAACAACAGACAGTTTGCTATAAATACACATAAATGCCTGAAGTATGAATTATATATAGACCAAAATAACCCTAATTTATAAATTCAAGAACGTAGCTACTGCCATATCTCAGCCGTATTAAAAAACGGATCTTCCAAGCGACAGGGGCCTCAACATGGGCAAATAATAAAATTCTAAAATGTTAAGGGGGCTCTAAAAAGAGCCCTCAAGAATAGTTGATACAAGGCCTACTCAATACTAGATATACCAGTGTATATATTCATTATATATTTTCTGCAAAATACTAAAGAAACTTGATTATTTATTTTGAACGAAAAATAGAAAATTCCGGCTAATAAAATCTCCATGTAAACTTTCATATGCACTAAATCGAAAGAAAACGAAGCCAGCAATATTTTAAAAGGCATTGCTTTTTATAACTGATTCAAATATGAAAATAAAATCGTAACCATTGTATTTTCGATAACTCAATGCCACTTCGTAGATTTATCGGAATTTGTCATTACGTGTACCTACCACCTTCTGGATGGGCACATCATAGTCCACGAGATTGTTCTAATCCACTTAGAGATTCTAACTCCTAATTCTGAGATTTTAAAACAATGTTACGTGAAATTAAGAGGTCTCAGGGGTGTTAATCTCGGATTTTTTCGAATTTTCGAAAAAAAAACATATGTTATTCCTCATTTTCTTTTGAACATTTTGATACCAACCACGTAATAAAACTACAAAAAAACTTCGAAAGTTATTCGAAAAATTCCAAACAGCAATTTAGTAATGACAGTGTTTAAATGGACACATGCCACACCCACTTATTCTTGATTTCCGCATACGTTTTATTTTTCTGTTTTTAAAAAGCCTCATGAAATGTTTTAAACACTTGGGTGAATGAGAAGGAAGCTTGAAACTCAATACAGACTTTTTTAATGTGTTTTCATTCTGTTTTGGTAATGCTAGCAAGTTGTTTGAAATAACTTACCGAAATTCAAATGCATGTGCGAAATTTTAGCATGTATGTTTAAAGATTTATTTTCTCAAATTCAATTTAAAACTTTAAAGCCTTTTTTCTCAGTTTGTGTTTCTTTCAATTACGCTTATGGCGTTTCAAAAACTATCATACTTTGATGTATAAAACTTTACAGAATTATAAATTATATCATAGTCTTCAAATCCTAGCTATTTATAGTTTTATAAATTTTTAATTTTTTGAAAAACTTAAACAAAAATTGAATTAAAATTTTTTTTAAAAAAATGTGCTTTTTTTATTTTTAAAAATATTATTTTTTACTCTATTTATATAAGATAGGCTACAATGTAATAAGGATGTATTTGACTTTATAAATCAACTTATTGCTAGTAATTAGAATTATTATTGCAGAAAATATCAAGCGCATTGTGTAAAATTTACTATTTGTTTCTTACAATTTTTTTATTTATTTTATGTGCTTATTATTTCTAAAATTATGATTATATTTTAGATATTTTACACTTTTTTGAAACTTTATTCCTTTATAAGAAATGTGTAAAAGAATCAATTTATTTCATTTTAACCTCAAAGAATTATTTCTAGTCGAAAATTGTTTGTATTTTGTGCTCTCGAAACATTTTTAACATCCCTGTGACCCC
Organism: Trichonephila clavipes; assembly: GCA_019973935.1. Lineage (NCBI taxonomy): Eukaryota > Metazoa > Arthropoda > Arachnida > Araneae > Nephilidae > Trichonephila > Trichonephila clavipes. Next base: position 809,515 of record BMAU01021347.1, on the reverse strand, counting down.
CTTAAAATTTCTGTTTTTGAAAAAAAAAATATTTTAAGGGGAGGGATACTTTTTTATTCACACACAAAACTTTGCACAGATCTTTAAGCACTTCTTTCCATACACAAATTATGGTTATGATAAATGAAGACAGAAACTATTACAAAAACTTTGCAATCGGCAAATAATGAAAGCAATCTGGTTGCACGGAAGCAGGACTGTCACGAACACAAAAGCACCTAAAACATGTCAATAAAGGCCAGGATGGACAAAAGTGCGAGATGTCCTTTACAATTCGAAAGCGAAAGTCACGCAAAGAGTTTCGAAAATCCTCGAACAATCTGCTAAATCACGTGGTTTAGCAAAAAAGATTTAATAGATCGTCCACTGTGAATACAAGAGGATGATCAATTAAATTCAGCGCATTATTAACATTATGGCGAATAATTTTGATATAAATAATGCAAAACCTTGTATGATAGAGGGTCAAAATAAATTAAACAATAAATCCTTAGATCAATTACGACTACATGCATTCATAGGCCTGTGTGTGTGTTTGTTGAAATTTACAGGTTCGCGTTACACGTCGGGTATAAAAATAATAGCTTTAAATATAAAAAAAAGATTATATGAAAATTAGATTTTTGCCTATGCATTTGTTCTCCTCTTGTAATTCATTTTGATATAAATTTCTCCAACTCTTCTTTGCAATTTTTAAGAAAACCTTTTTCATTACAGTATAATAAAATAAAAGCTGAGACACAGTAGAATGAAAAATAGATTGTTCAAAACCATTTTTTTTCATAAATTGAATTAAAATGAAATATTTTAACTCTCGCTTTCGATTCTGAATATCGTTTATATCTTAAATCAGTGTCAAAATGCTGATTCAGAAATCGAATATATAAAAATTTTTTTATCTCTACAGACAGGTGTCAGCACTTGAAATTTTTAAATATGATATTTTTTCCTCAAATAGTTTAAAAAAAATTATACAGATCGCAATTTTCTTATCTTTAATCTCTGAAGAACTTCAGTTACAGACTTAACCAAATGAAAAAATTACTTTTATGAACACTTTTAAATCTACATCTACCTCTTAATCACAGAACAACTCATTCCAAAGTTTTATTAACTCTTCAAATTTATTCTAGATCAACAACAGGCCTGGTATAAGACGTAGTGTAGTAATACTAGCAGCAATGATGTGGTTTCCTTTTGTTTGTGTTGCCTTGTCCTTGATTACTGCTGTTAAAGCTCGCGAAGATCCATACACAATATGCCCTGAACCTGATAGTATATTACCTTGCATGTGTGAAAAAAATACATAGGCATTTCGATGGCAGTCATTGTATGTAAGAATATTCTAACTCAAACTACACTGCAAGAAATATTAGATAAAAGTGGAGATTTTCCTTTCAGGAGTGCCATTATTCAGGATTCATCTTTCCAGTACATACCCCACGAAGTGCTTCTGAAAAATCATTATGTTTACTTAACTATCAAAAATTGTACTCTTGTTGAGATTCTTGACGATGAAGTCAGAGGAATTGCTCCTCTTAAACACTTGAATTTGCGGGACTTGAAAATTCAGAAGAAACTTACCCACTAGAACTTCTCAAATTTGAAGAGAATGACTCTTCTAGATGTACAGAACACAGAATATAAGAAAGTAAAGCAGAGTGACATGGAATGGATTTCACGTGAATTGGAGGGAGGGTATTAGTTTCGTAAATACGAAGACTCTACGCATAGAGCCAAATGCTTTTAAGGAATTCAAAAAATTAAACACTTTGAGACTTCTAAAGAATGATATCAAAAGCATACAGTCCAATATGTTCCCAGAGAATTTGGTGACACTGATTTTAAAGTAAGTTAAAATTTCTTTTGTTTTTTTTTATGAATATTGTAACAACTACATTTAAACTCTACCTTCCCTTGACCATTAGTGACAGCCAGGGGGCACTACTTCTTCTTTTGAGAAGGGGGAACTGGTTTTCCCCCTCTTCTGCCCTGGATCGCCCCCGAAGAAAGATGTGTACACGTAGAGTCAGGGAATGCCTGTTTCCTCCTTCTTTAGTCTTTAAGATTATTTTCTATACCTACTTAATAGATGTGTGTTGTTTTATTAAGTGACCGCTTGTGTTGTGGAAAGTAAGAAAATTAAAATAATATTTGTTCCTGTATTGGAAGGCCTTCTTTATTGTTATTCATTGAAGACATGATATGGGGGATTTTCATAGTGGGCCCAACATTTAACTTGACCGGAATCCGAGATGTTGACCTAACGTTTCCTTGAGCGGACATAATGCTTTTCTTCGACCAACTGACCACGTGTATGGAAATTTTAGAGTGTCGCCCTGATATTCCACCAACTTGTCATGATATGAAGAAGTGATGTACTTCAAAGCATCTTCACAATAACAACTAATGATATATATATTTTTAAAAGTAATGACATATTATGTATATTTTTAATGTTCAATTCCTCACCATGTATAATCGTTAAAAATTTGCATGCTTATGTTACGCAGTAATATCCCAAATTTACGTGATAGGTGGGACTGAAAGATGGCCACGTAAGTCGGGGAATGATTTCACGTATAAATACATATGAATTATTTTTAATGGGGTCCAGAGACGAAAGAAAATAATATTTTAGAAAAAATATTAGATAACTTAAACTCAAAACCACAAATCGGTGTTTTGATATAGAAGGTTTCATAAAAGGTAACAAGGTAGTATGCCGGAGCAAAGATTTTTTCTCCCCGAAAAATTTCCTCATTGTAGGCTGTTTTTTTATTCTTTGTTCTGTTGAAAATATTCTCTCATCGTAATTTCTAAAATTTGCATAATCCTTTTTTTCAATTAAACTGAAGTATTACGTCAAATTATCAACATTAATTCGATCTTCTGATTGAACTGGGTCTAAAGACTCAAGTTCATCAATGTCTTGCTCATGAATTTCTATGAGCTCATTCATTGTCAGCTCCTAATTGTGGAAAATCATTTCAAAATTTATTTACCAGGCAATATCGACAAGTTCTTTATTCATATTAGCAATTTTCCCAATTTTAATTTTTTTTCAAACAAAAGACGAATCGACGAGATTTGAAAATTGCGTAACCCCGGGTTCACGTTAGTCGGAGCAGCGTAATTCGAGGCATTATTGTACACAAATTCGTGTAAAATTAGCAGAAACGGACCCTAATCTCTCGTTTATGACCTTCGTAGGTATACTAAAGTCACATGCATGCTTCTCTAAGTATTTCATGATATAATATGACAATATTATAAGTTATTGATATCTAAATCTTAGCATTAACCTTTTGATTACATTCAGAGACATTCTTATACCATTCTTATCTGTATTATATATAGATATAAATATGTATGTGTAAACATAAAATAGAAAGTTGACCACATCTTAAATTTTTATTCAATAAGTGCAGCTTTCAGCAAAAATTAATTCAAAATTGAAAAAACAAAATACATGTGACTCTTTTGAGCTGATTTTAAAGTCTGAAAAAATTACAGTATTTACGTTAGAAGAAATATTTTTTTTCCTGCTGCTTTAATCATAATATTCGATTTTATTCCCTTTTTTATGTTTTTTTATAAAAAAAATAGCAAGTTTTATACATTTATGTCTTAGAAGGTCTTTAAATTCAGCAAGCATAGCTAATGAAATTATTTCAGGTACTTTGTAAAAAGGTTATAAACATTAAAGTCAGAGACGGATTCAATATTATTCGAATTACTAGGATGGTGCAAAAATTTTCTATCTGTGTTACATTTTTAAAATGTTATTCTAAAACCTACCGCATTGCAAAGGTTCTAGTAACGAGAATTGCCATAACATTCTTGATGAAAAGTTTTCACAGCAAAGACACTACCCATTTAAGTTTACGGTACTTTTCCGTTTCGATGACTCAAATCTCGTCAAGTTGGCGTTATTGCCTACAACACACACTACACAAATAGAAAGCATTAATAAATATTAGTTCTCATTGACTTTTCATTCACTTTTGATGCATTATGAAAAATACGTTACTGATAAGAACGTATGACAAGTTTCCATGACAAGTTTGGAAAAATGTGGTGGTAAAATGTTACCAGTGTGAATATTCCGTTTGGCGTCGGTTGTATCATTTTTGGCGACTTTATCTCCAGTACTGGCAAAACGGGAAAGTACCAAGTTTGCTTATAATGATGACAAGGCACATTAATCTATGCAATTAAATATATGTGTATAGAAAATTACTAAAAAATTCAAGAAAATGCTTTTTAATTAGTGTTAAATGGCATTTTTTTAAAAAAAATCCTTTTTTATAAAGTAATCATACAAAACCTTTTTTCAAAATATGTTTTCTTTTCAGTGATAATAAACTCAATTCCCTTCCATCTGATTTGTCCTATGCCTTGCCTGAACTGCAGAGCTCATACGTTGGAAATAATCTTATTACTTCCTTAGCTGAAGCTCCAATTGGAAAGTTCCTCGACCTAAGATACTTTCTAATTTGAGGTAAAACATGTTTACTATTTCTTTTTAGAAAAAAAATAAACTTTAACTATTTTCCTCTTTTGTTTACAAACTTGCATAACTAAACGTTACTTTCAATGTTGAAAGATGTAGTTAAAATCCTATGTCGTTGATTGAAAACGTGGCTTCTATTTAGCGGACTTAAAATGTATCAGAGTCCCAGAAACTCGGTTCTCGATGATCCAGCAGTTCAAATAACTCAGCCACACCCTTGCAGGTCGAAAAATCCTACTTGTAGACTCGTTGTAGAACAATCCCGAGCAAGACTTGATGTTCGAGACAAAAATTATTGCTGCTTTAACAGTTAAAGAAAAATTTCCGGAAAGTGATGAAGACGTAAGCGTTGAGGACACAGTATAAACTCCTGAAGTATCACACAGTGAGGACTCTTCAGTTTTTTAAACAACAAGGTGTGTCGGTAATAGACTTATTGTTCCTTCGTCGTTTTCGGAATGAAGCAACAAAAACCAGAGTGCAGTTTAGAAGACAGTAGAGCTATTATGCATTTATTTAAAAAAGTAACGTGTTTTCACAAAGTCGGCTATTTAATTTTTATTTAAAACAACTTTATACATTTATAAAGTATTGTTCTGAGATGTGTTTGGTATCAGGTAAATTACTGCGGAAAAGGCTGTTTTATCCATCAGTGTACGAGAGATTGATGGAAGATTAGCCATAGTTTAAACAAACACAATTTATTAATCGCTGCAAGTTAACTCTTTGCCGAGTGCTTGGTTCCTATTGTTCTTCTAAAAAGTCTACAAACACACTGTAGTAATGTGTATTATAATTCTACATTAGTAAATTACAGTAATGTTTTCTACGTTAGCAAATTGCCTGAAGTTCAGCTTAAGTATACTATGCCTTTATAATATGAATGAAACTTACTGACCGATTTTTTATCATGCAAGTAATTTCAGAAATAGATCGTATTATCGATATTTATGTATTTTCATATTTTTTTGAGTTGCCTCATAATGTTAGATGCAAAAAAATGAAAGAAAAATAATTAATGTGCAGTAAAAAATTATATTTTTAAATATTTATATCTCAGTGAATGTCTCTATATATTTCTTTTATTTCATATCTGAGGTATACTAGTTATATTTTGTATTTTGTCAGTAGAATTATTTGATTGTAGAATCTGGATGCTATTAGTAAACAGTTTTAAGTCTGTTGTATACATTTCTTATTATTGACATACATACATTTTTCTTTTTCTTGAAGGAAATCCTGTCAAGTGCGATTGTAAAGCAAAATGGGTAGTAGGCAGACCAAAGTTAAGACCATATATTGATGGAATTTGCGCAGATCGGAAAGATAAGAAATATATAAATTCAATGGAAGAAAAGGATTTTGCATATTGTCCTTAAACTTAACTTCAGTTAATTAATTAAAGTTTTATTACTCGAAACAAAAGTTTAACTATTAATTAAATAAACGGAACTTCATACAAAATAAAAAATGTAATATGCCTTGGAAAGTGTTTCGCTAATTTGCGTACACGTAGTTTAGAATATAAAGCAAAATGCATTTTTGAAACACTAGAACAATTGCATTGATTTTAAGATTAATATCCTGCTTTTCATCTGAAAATCGCTGGAACAAGTTACTTTAAATAAATAGTTTCCACGTATGACAAGTCTTTCAGAATACAAAACAATAATATAAATGCATGTAAATAAAAGTATAATCATGTATTTATAAAGATGAAAGATAAAAACTTAAAACAGAAAAAAAGAGATTTAACTGTCTTTGGAAAATTTGAGAACATAAGAAATTGTGCATTCTTGATACCGTTAAAACCACTCTTCCTAAAGTATAATTTATTTAAACTGGAACATATATTCTCAAGCCATTCTGAACGTACGGAGTCAAAAATACACTTCCCTGTTGCCAAACAAAAATAACGTCAGAGATAAAATTGTGCGTCTATTTTTTTTTCACTTCTTACTATTGGTTCATACTATCCCTGTGCATATTTATATTTCTTGTCCAAATTTTCAATCGTTAGGGAAGTACTTTTATTCATCCACTTAAGATCTAATGGATTTTTTTAAACTTGTACTGGATGACACTTGATGTTCATATGGTTTTTTCAAATATTAATTCATTAATTAAATTAAATTTATTAATTTTAGTTTTATATGGCCACTTAATATTTCAGGGAAATTCGCTTTCTATTTTGCCACTTAATATTGTTATTCATTCATATGTATATATATATTCATATTAATTGTAACTAATTAATAAAAAGTAACTAAAATAAAATTTTTCTTTGTTGACCTAAGTAGAAATTGACATTTAAATTTTATTTTCTATACTACATTTTTATTCTGGATAGTATAGACACTTTTCTATAATTTCTACAATGATATTCCTTTTTACTTTGATATTTTACTTTTGTAACTTATCTTCTTTAAAACCTTTATGCTCCAACATAATCTAAAGTACCTCTAGAATCCTATTCTTCTGTCTATATATCTGTATTCTACTTGTCTATAATATCTGTCAAATATTTTATCTGTCGATGATAGCTCCCTCTAACATCGACAGACGCTGTTAGAAGTTATGTAAAACGCGGAAAAGCGTTGAGAAGGATAGGCTATGTATTGTGCCCCATTTCAGTTGTTATGTGATATGTAAAATAAGGATTCTGTGGTGTGACATCTTAGTCATACGTAAGTCCACTGTATAAGAAAAAATGTGAAATAAATGTGTTTGTAAAATTCAAATATGTTGATGTTTTTAGTTTAATTTTAAAACTTTTTTTGAAGTGGTACTTATAAACATCGTCCGGACAAATAAGAAAATGCCATGCATTTGCTTTTTACCATTTTTTATGTTTTTATTTATTAGTATTTATATAATGTTTAAATACTGGCGGGTCTATGAAACTATTGCATATACGAGTACTTTTTTTAGCTTAGGAATCGAAGAATAATTGTTTTGTGTGTTTATAACTTTTTAAAAAAATACTAAGTTTAAATGCTTAATTTTTGCTTATTTTATCCAAATATATTTTATCCATTTATACTCTTGAGACTCACATAGTTAGTGAAATAAATTATTTATTAAACGTATAAGTTTATTATTATTTGAAAAATGTGTATTTTACTTTTCGTCATTAGAATAATCCTATTTCATTTTAATTATGCTTAGAACACGTGGTCTAACACAGGAGCTATATCACTCTTAAAATATATTTTCGACCACTTTCAAAATGGGAAGAATGCAATATATTTATTTTTATGCCTGAATAGAGAAAAATTGGTTTTTTCGCAATTTTTATAAATAATAGGCTTATGTACAAGTTATACATGATGTTAAAACTGTACATTGAACTGTTGTATACTTACTTTATTTCCAAAGTTGTGAAATATTTTCTACTTCAGTGACCCGTTTGTACTAAAACGTTATGCATGATGTTAAAACTGTACAGTGAACTGTTGTGTACTTTATTTTCAAAGTTGTGAAATATTTTCTACTTCAGTGAACCGACTGTACTAAAACGTACACATTAAATTTATTTGCTATTATTATAACGGAATTTTTAAAATGTTATATATTATTGTTATATAAATATTCTTATATTTTCGTTTATAAGGTAATTGAAAAAGTTTATAATAAAATATTCATCTTAATTGGTAATTTGAGGCATAAAGTGTGAATTATTAATATACAATTCCAAAATAATTTCCTTTAAATGACTATAATAAACATTTATACACAACACATAAAACACAACATTTATATAAATAAAAATGTAAATGTGTGTTTGTTAAAGCCGTAAATCTCCGAAAGTAATAGACCATTTCCTATGAAGTTTTGACACAACGTTACATTTGAATCTGGACGGATTTTTATGCTCTTATTATTTCGGTATCTAAGTTTTTTTAAAATTTAATTTTTAAGTGATTTTCGGGTGTTATACTGTCATATGATAACACATTTCTCTCCGAATGCGAAAGTTATACTTTACACGGATTTTTTGCGGGATTATTATAGTTATATTTTGTCATATTTATCCATTTTTTTGTTCTTTGATATGTAATTAGTACTACCTTTCTAATTTATTATTTTTTTATAAATTATTCTTTCAACAAAACAAATTTTGTTTTGGCAACATTTGGATAGCATTATAGCGCGATGCTTACGGTTTTGCTTATACAGTGGTAACCAAAATTGTGGACACCTTTTTAAATGGTTTTTTTTAAGTTTGTATGCTTATAGAGAATGTTACATTACACAAAAGCTAAGTATTATACATCATTTTAAAGAGAATTTAAAACTGAATTCAATACAAAAAAGAAAACTCAAATATTTGCACTTAAAAATGCTATAATGCAATAATTGTCGATATACATTGGATACTGATGATAGCAGTGAGTTATCAGAGCTTACTGAGGTTGCGTTTATTCTTTATTATAGCTCCACAGTTTTATTGAACTGAAAATAGTTTTAAGCTCTTCTTTCATTATTACATGATACCGGGAAACATTTATATCCTCAATTAGCTCCTTCTTATTTTATGAATACCTCCTTCAGACAAGAGTTTTCAAACTGTGTCGCAAGTTTTCGACAGGATCGAGGTCAGGACTGTTTCCTAGTCAGAACAACAACTCAATTACTTTAGAACGGCACCACACTTTCAATTGCGTTACTGTGTGGCAAGGAGAAGTATCTTGTTGAAAAATAAATGAAGCATTGAGTTGGTAAATAGATCCCCCTGATGGAAGACATGAATTTGGGTTCTAGAATGGTGCCAATGTATTTTATGACATCCAGTGTCCCATTGATGATTGGTTCAAAATTACGTGGTCCGTCGCCAAAAGCCCTCGTGTAGCTGAACAGTGCGACGTTAATATTCAATCAATCAATCAATCAATCAATCAAGTCCCATTGATGATATGAAGAGACCCATACCATCTGTGGATATGCATAATTAAATGATAAAACTGTAGTTACTTCACAGTTTCCTGGATGCAGTCAGGATGTAGCAATTTGTTATTCTACGTCTTACATATTTTAGGCTATCAATACCGAATAATGATATTTTAGCTTCATCCCTCTGTATAACATGTGACCAATAATGTGTTCCATTGCCCTTTTTTAGCGCTGCGGTAAATTGAGATACGGATTTTTTCGTGGAATATTCTACCTTTTAGTCTTACATCTGCTAATCTACTACTGGTTGTTTTTAACTGACAGAAACACCAGCATCAATTCTGATGGGTGTCCATGAAATCCTTTAATCCTTCTGAAACGTAGCATTTTTGTTTTTCTGGCATCAACAGAAGTGGCACACCGTTTTCGGCCTTTTCCTGCTTTTTTTTTATTAAATTTTCTGCCTGACATCTTAAACAAAACATCCAGTCTCTAGATATAGTCACTGAAATACATCTAGACTGTTGTGTATTTTTAACAAAAGAAATATCACTTTCTTGTCACATATGTGTCAAATCTACTCTTTTGCTTTATGTCATTACTTTTTGACTAAATATCATTGTTATCCTTGCCAGGAAACAGTCCTGACCTCAATTATGTCGTAAACTTTAGACACAGTCCGAATGAGGTGTCCATGGAATAAAAAAGCACTAATTGCGAATATAATTGTTTCCTGACATCATGTAATAACGAAAGAAGAGCTCAAACTGTTTTCAGATCAATGAAACATAGATACGAAGCTGTAATAAAGAATAAACGCATCATCACTAAGATCTGATAACTCACTGTTATCATCAGTATCTAATGTTTATCGACAGTTATTGCAGCATAGGTTTTTCTGCGTTGCAAATATTTTAATTTTCTTTTTTTGTTTTGAATTCAGTATTAAATTTTCTTTAAAAATATATAAATACTTTGCATTTCGTGGAACGTTAAGCTTTCTATAAGCATATAAACTCAAAAAACATAATAGTTAAAAAAGTGTCCACAATTTTAGTCTCCACTGTATGTCGCATTGTGTTTTTTTCTGTAAAGCTAAATTTGTTTCTCTTTACTAGGCTGAGCTGAAAATTATATTTGCCTTCTCTGTACGCTACTAATTTTTCTGAAAAATAGTTGTTGAAAATTCTCATAATTTTGACAACTGAAGACTGCTTGATCTCCACAAACGATTAGGGAACCGATTGAAATTTTACCGTTTATTTTATCTTTCTCCAGTAACCCTAAATTAAATTAATTCAATATATATGTAATACAAAAATAAATACTTATATTCGTAAGCTTTAACTGAGAACTTTGATTATGCAAAATCAATGCAGTATTTCGTCAGCTTTCCCCCTCCAGAAACTAAACCTTCCCTATAGACTTAGTACCAACTCTATCTAGGGGAACATAACCAGTAGAATCCTGGAAAGCTTCATAAATCACGGTTTTTGGGGAATTTCACTGTTCGCTATATCTTCCGACTTTCCCCATAAAAATATCGTTGTTACCGATACAAATTTATTTTGTCAAGGGGCTAGTTTTACATCTGTCGTTAACCGCAGATTCGAAACACCCTGTAGGTACATTTTGACCCCATTCCACGTTAATTTTGAGCGAAAATACATTGGGGAGTGGTTAAGGGGGCTTCTATTTACCTTCCCCTTCCAAACACCTTCTGAAAGGACTTCCGGCTTCACGAATATTCAAGAGCACCGTGGCACACAGACACTATTCATTTACAAACATCCATGCCTATTCCGGGATTCGAGCCCAGGTCCTACGACATAGCAGTTAACGTCACTAACCTCTATATCGGATGGGTAGATAATAGTGATTCTCGAAATATTAACATTATTTTTTTCGTTCATCTTAAGCAAATGGATAAATTTTAAAAATTTCTTTAAAAGTAACTGGCTAGTATATTAAAGAATATACCACTGATTTTTTTATTATTAAAACGTGTTTCTTTTACATAATAAATGCTTTAATTGATTAGTTTTTTTAAACGTTGTTCTTGGAAACAACACGGGAGCTATTGGCAATGAACTTAGTAATTTTGAACTACGATCAAGGGACGAATGGATGTGGGTTCAAACCCGGCCCATGTCGGTAGATTTTTATGATGCAGAAAATTGACAACGTCAATGTCGTATGATTATATGGCATGTTAAAGATCTCTTGAGTGCCTGTTTGGTTTGAGTGCCCTCGGCAAAATTAAATTCCTTCGGTTTCGCATCATCAGAGTTCAGATATCTCTCTGTGGGGAGGAAACTGGAAGTCAAAATTACTTGCGGGGATTGGCATTTTACCAATATGGTGCCACACTAAAAACAGATATCAGCTCCTGCAGAATGTAGTAAGTCTACAATGGTAAAAGACCAATCCACAGCCCCATTAGAAATAAAAAAAATTAATGATCTGAAGTTTATGACGACCGGACTCAAAACTACGGCTCGACTTGTGATAACCCTTACCTGGGGAAACCATCTCTTCATCTACTCGACCTAGATTTGTGGGAGATAATGATTGATGACCCAAGCTAGCCATAATAAAACCAATTTATTATTATCAATTATAATAATCAAAGACCATCTTACTCAAGGAAGGAAATCAGAAGTGACATATCGTAAACCTAAATTTTATGTGAATAAGTGCGTGAAATCCTAAGCACTTAACTTAGAGTAATCCTATGAATTTCAATCTTCCTTACTTTATTTGAATTGTCAATGCCCGTTGTATAATTACGCTTCTAAGTTCAGATCCTTACCATGAGCTCACAGCGTTCAGCATGTCAGCTTCCTTTCTTCCGTCTTCTTCCTTTTCTCCCCCTTACGATTACTAAACTACCACTAACTAATCTGAATTTCAAGGTTTCTTCTTGAGAGGGCTGGCTGTGAAATAACTCAATTGATGGCCCCAAAGATTCACCCAGGGGTTAAGTTGAAAGTCTCGGTAAAGCCCCGTCACAGACTGAAGTAATGCAGACCTCAACTTCAGGACCATAAACATGTTGGGGGCACAGCGGCCACCATAATGTTATTACATTTCTTTATTTAAGAAAAATAAAATTACTCTCGTTTCTGAAAAATAATTATCTACAAAGGTATTTTAAAGTATCCGACTACGTTCGGAACCGTGATTTACAAAAACGCATAAATGGATAATTTTCATGATATTTAGTGTCACTTAGACTACAATACTTACATAGAATTGTGTTAAGGACATTTTAACAAAAAAATTATTTAAATACAATATTTTGGTAATTACCTTAGAATAATCTTTTTTCCAAATGTTCACATTTTGTGAAAAATGCTTCTATTAGAATAATATTTTACCTCTATGAAGCTCAGACTTCTGCTCAGAGGCTCAACTAGAATTTCTGAAATATACAACTTAGAAGTGGGTTTATTCATATTTTGCGAAAACAGAGGGGAGCAATTTTAAGAAAAAACGCGAATAATTATTTCAATTGGTGGTAACTGAAAAAAAATGTGAATTTTTCAAAAATTCTAGTTGAGCCTCTGTAGAGAGGTCTGAGCTACATACAGGCAAAATATTATTATAATAGAATCATTTTTCAGAAAAGGAGACAATTTGCAAAAAAAATTATTCTAAGTTAATTTTTTGCCAAAATATTATAAATAAATAAAAAAAAATTGTCAAAATATCCTTAAAACAATTATATGCATGTACTTTAATTTTAGTGACACTAACTATCCGTATGAAAATTATCCGTTTATGCTCTTTCTTAATATCACGATTCCGAACGTAGTCGGATACCTTAAATTGACCACTGTTTTTGTTACTATCAAGCATTGGCGTAGCTAGTTTTGAGAGGCTCCTAATCCCATTTCACATATGAGAATCCTATTAGTGGGACTGTAGTTACACGTATTGAGGAGCCTGTAGCTTGGGGGCCCCGTATCATTAATACGGTTGATAGCTACGCCCCTACTATCAAGTTACCTTACCGTTTCTAAAATTCTCAACGCCTATGTCCCTTGAAGAAGTATCCTACACATTCCATTGTTGTTTTTGGTTTTACAAAAGGAACATTATTGTCTTTGCTATTGGCTTACAAGAAAAAGGCGACTTACTACTCTAAATCAGTGTTTCTCAAAGTGTGGGGCGCGCACCCCTCGGGGGGCGCGAGCGTATCGAAAATTTAAATTTTTTTAAAAAAATAACTGGAAAGAGAAGTAAAACAAAATGCTTTCTTCCATAATAAAAAAAATACACACAATAACACTGACATAATTTATGTTTATTATCTAGCTCTTTCCGTCATCAAATAGCTATCTTTGATCCCAAAACCAAATTAAAGAATAAAAAACATTTTGTTTTATTTGCTGTATTTCCTCAATGAGAGATTTTTTTATTACGTTTTAACATAAAATATTACTCGTTAAAAGAAAAAACGAAACCCAGACCCTGAGAAAAACTCTAAGAAGATAAACAATTCACCACTGTAATTATTATTGAAATACTGTACATTAGATGTAGAAAAAGAAAAGGAAGTCATGATTCACTTTTCAGCCAGGCTGCATAGTACGTTTGCTAATCATTTGATTGACCTTCAATCTTATGGTATGGTTATTATCAATTTTATTTCCCTCCCATCTTTTATGCGTTTGCTTTTCGCTTAGGGCAGTGTTTCTCAAAGTGTGGGGCGCGCCCCCTGGGGGGCGCGATAACCCTACAAGGGGGGCGCGAGCATATCGGAAATTTAAAGATTTTTTTTAAAAATATAACTGGAAGAGAAGTAAAACAAAATACTTTCTTCCATAATAAAAAAAAAAATGCATAACAACATTGATATAATTTATGTTTATTATCTGGCCTTTTTCCGTCATCAAATAGCTATCTTTGATCCCAAAACCAAATTAAAGAAGAAAAAAAATTTTGTTTAATGAGAGATATTTTTATTACGTTTTAACATAAAATATTACTCGTTAAGAGAAAAAAACGAAACCCAGACCCTGAGAAAAATTCTAAGAAGATAAACAATTCATCACTGTAATTATTATTGAAATACCGTACATTAGTTATAGAAAAAGAAAAGGAAGACATGATTCACTTTTCAGTCAGGCTGCGGTTGCGCGGGGCATCTGTGATCTCTATGGAAGGAAGTTGTAACTGATCAACCAAAAGAAGAACCTGCTGAAAGATTCATATTATTCATGATTGAGAAACGTGATGAACATGAAACGAAAGGAAAATTTTCAAATGCTTTCTAAAGAACTCCATCAACTTAAAATATGAAGCCATAAGTGTACCACAAGGTTCAGTTCACCTTGTCAAAAGACACAAGAAAGAAAAAAGTTCAACTTGTTATTTGTTGATCATCAAAGGTGTCACGAGTTCGAGCCCAGTACTACTAAAGACACGCCATGTAGGGGAGAGATGCACGTTAAATCTGTCGAGAGCTCAAACGTCTTCTTGTTGGAGTGATGTGGTAGTTAAAAGAGGCCAGTTCAAACGTCCTCTTGTTGGAGTGGCGTGGTAGTTAAAAGAGGCCAGCTCAAGTATCGTCCTCGGCATTTGACCATGGTTTAAAATTACGAGGTCCGTCTCAAAAGCCCTCGTGTAGCTGAACAGTGCGATGTTAATATTTTACTCACTTGGTCATGAAAGCTTTATAACTACAATAACTTGAACAAAATATGACAGCTTTGCCAGCAAATAACATTTCTGTAATATTAGTGAAAAGAAAGTCTCTGATTTGCATCCTTTATTAAGGTCTTGCACTTATGAATCATTTCAGTTCAGTTTTATTGGATTTTTTCTCAAATCATCGAAGAAAAATTGAATAGTCCTTGAAAGCCGGTAAGTATACATTCTCTTAATTAAATTATTCACTGGAATTCCGATTTGTATCGTATACAGTAAAAATAATTTTAAACAAATGATTGGGTAGTGCGGGGGTCACTGAGTCCCCCCGCACTACCATTAGCGTTAGTATCGAATGCGCGCCTGCTCCCGGGTTAAAACCTTTTTAAGTCTTCTCGCTTTAAATATTAAAAAACAACACAATTATTCTTCATCGGAATTTTATATTCTTTTTCATAAATTAACATTAATTCTAAATGCTAATTCTGTGAGGTTTAAAATTACAGTTCTCTTTTAAACAGTTATTTACAGTTATAGCATTTATCTAAAAAAATCATTTTACATTTTTGTATACAATGTCGTGCACGCAGTTTTACTTTCCTTACAGTTCAGTTATTATATTAAGAATAATGTTTTATTTTTTAAAAAAATGTACTCGTGCGAAGAGCCGGTGTTTCAGCCAGTATGCGTTTAATGTATCAGTACTGAAAAAGGTATTTTATAAATAATTTCTTAATACTAAATTATGAACAAGTTTAATAATTATTAGGGACTTTCATGGGCTTGTCTTGTAGAGCAAATTTTTCAAAGGAAGGAATAACATCAGAAATTGACACTCTGAGTTATTTTTCTATATTTAGCTGAGATCTATATTTTGTCTTCAAAGCAGCCACCGCAGAAAATCCAGTTTAACAAAGGTGGAATGTTGAAAATGGTAATAGTATATGAAGTGCTTTGGTTTTCAGTACAGAGAATTCATCATCCACCTCTACCCAAAATTCAAAGAGCGATTTATTACAAAATTGCCTTTTAATTTTTCACTGATGTGAAATCGAAGATTTCACATCCAGTTCGGAAGTTGAGAGCCCTTCTGGAGTATCTTGAAATAAATCCCTAATCCACTCTTGTAACTTGCAACCAAGTTGTCCTCATCCAAAAAATACTTTTTAATATTCTTTGCCAGCATGGCTAAATGATTTTACATGGTTATAAAAACAACTTTCACATGTTGTTTTTCAAATTTGTAAGTTTTAACACATAACGAGCTGGGGTTTCTTTTTTCCCCCATCATTTACTTCAGTAGTGGTAAATCCAAAATTTAAGTATTTTTGAGAATATTTCCTTGATTTAATTTTCGGAACCATGCTCGTCTGTGTACTTATGTTGATCCTTTATTATCATCGAATGTTTGCTTACGACTTAAAAATGTATGTATGATTTTGTTTTAATCTACTGCCGTAAATACTTAATTACCGTGAATTACAATTAACGTGCAAATTAAAAAATGTACATTCAAGATAGATTCAATAGCTATAGAAGTATTAAGACGACCAAAACTGACTGGAATTGTACGAGGAAAAGCATTTTTACATGTTTTGCGCAGACATCCGATAGGTTGCCCAGACTCACGCAAACGTATCCGATAATGCCAGATGTGATGGATATGATAGAGAGCAACATAGACTAGACTATTTTTCTAATGACATTTGTACTTTGAGAAATGAATGCTGAAGGAAATAAATCTTTAATTAAATATATCATTTTGCGATCTGTTTCAGTTTAAAAATTAGAGAAAGAAAAATAACATAATAAGTAAGTAATATATATTTTAAGTAAAAAAAATTTTCTTAAAATACGAGTATATACTGCTTAAAAGTTTCATATACAAAATTTAATATACTTATTGTATTAATTTGTACGGTTTATAATTAAAATCGTATTGTAACTTTAGCGTCTGTATCTCAAAGTGCATTTTTATTGCAGTGAATACATTATTGTTGTACAGGTGGGGGGGGGCGAGAAAAATTATGATTGAAAATTGGGTCGCCAGTATTGAAAGTTTGAGAAACACTGACTTATGTTACTAATTTGTATGGTTTATAATTAAGATCGCCTATTGTAGCTTTAGCGTCAAAGTGCATTATTATTGCATTCAGTACATTAATAATGTATAAGGGGGGCGCGATAAAAATTGTGATTGAAAATTGGGTCACCAGTATTGAAAGTTTGAGAAGCACTGGCTTAGGGAAATTGTAAATAATTGAGTTTTGCGATATTTGGAAAAGAATTGATTGGTTTAACATTTCTGTCGGATAATTGAAAAGTGTCTGATTTGCGTCCTTTATTATGGTCTTTTACTTTTGAATCATTTTAGTTCAGTTTTATTGGATTTTTTCTCAAATCATCAAAGAATTGAATAGTCCTTGAAAGTAGGTAAGTATACTTTCTATAAATTAAAATATTCACTAGAATTCCGATTTGTATCGTGTACAGTAAAAATAATTCTAAGCAAATGATTGGGGTGACTGAGTCCCCCCACACTATCATTAATGTTAGTATCGAGTACGCGCCTGCTCCCGGGTTAAAACATTTTAAAGTCTTCTCGCTTTAAATGTTAAAAAGTAACACAATCATTCTTCATCGGAATTTTATATTCTTTTTCATAATTTAACATTAGTTCTAAATGCTAATTGTGTGAGGTTTAAAATTACAGTTCTTTTAAACAGTTATTTACAATTATATCATTTATCTAAAAAAAATCATTTTACATTTTTGTATACAATGTCGTGCACACAGTTTTACTTCCCTTACAGTTCAGCTATTATATCAAGAATAATGTTTTATTTTTTAAAAAAATTACCTCGTGCGAAGAGTCGGTGTTTCAGCCAGTATACGTTTGATGTATCAGTACTGATAAATAATTTCTTATTACTGAATTTGGCCGCGGTAGCCGAGTGGTATAGGTATCGGATCGTGGCTTGCCTTGTCACGAGTTCGAGCCCAGTACCACTAAAGACCCGCCGTGTATGGAAGCGATGCACGTTAAATTTGTTGAGAGTTGAAACGTTTTCCCGTTGGTGTGGTGTGGTAGTTAGGAGAGATGGGGGCCAGCTCAGGTGTCATCCACGTCACTTGACCATGGTTCAAAATTACGTGGTCCGTCGTCAAAAGCCCTCGTGCAGCTGAACAGTGTGACGTTAATATTCAATCAATCAATCTTATTACTAAATTAAGAACAAGTTTAATAATTATTAGGGACTTCCACGGTCTTGTCTTGTAGAGGAAAATTTTTTCAAAGGAAGGTTTAATATCAGAAATTGACACTTAAAGAGTTATTTTTCTATATTTAGCTGAGATCTATATTTTGTCTTCAAGGCATCCACTGCAGAAAATCCGGTTTGAAAAAGGTAGGATGTTGAAAATGGTAATAGTATACGAAGTGCTTTTGTTTTCAGTACAGATAATTCCTCATCCACCTCTTCCCCAAATTCAAAGAGCGATTTATTACAAATTGCCTTTTAATTTTTCACTGGATGTAAAATATATGAAGATTTCTTCTTCGGAAGAGTTCAGAGCCCTTCTGGAGTATCTTGAAATAGATCACTAATCCACTCGTAACTTGCTACCAAGCTGTCCTCATCCAGAAAATACTTTTTAAAATTCTTTGCCAACATAGCTAAATGATTTTACATGTTTTAAAAACAACTTTCACATGTTGTTCTACAGATTTGTAAGTTTTAACATATATCGAGCTGAAGATTTTTTTCCATCATTTACTTCAGTAGTGGTAAATCCAAAATTTAAGTATTTTTGAGAAGATCGCCTTGATTTAATTTTTGGAACCATGCTCGTTCATCTGTGTACTTGTTGATTCTTTATTATGGTCGAATGTTTGCTTACGACTTAAAAATGTATGTATGATATTGTTTTAATCTACTGCCGTAAATACTTAATTACCGTGAATTACAATTAACGTGGAAATTTAAAAAAATGTACATTCAAGCTAGATTCGTTAGCTATAGGAGTATCGAGTCGACCAAAACTGACTGGAATTGTACGAGGAAAAGCATTTTTACATGTTTTGCGCAGACGTCCGATAGGTTGCCCAGACTCACGCAAACGTACCCTATAATGCCAGATGTGATGGATATGATAGAGAATGACATTGACTAGACTATTTTTCTAATGACATTTGTACTTTGAGAAATGAATGCTGAAGGAAATATATCTTTAATTAAATACATCATTTTGCGATCTGTTCCAATTTAAAGATTAGAGAACAAAAAAAAGCATAATTCTAAGTAATATATATATTTTAAGTAATTTTCTTAAAATATATATATATTACTTACAATATACACAAATTTTAATATACTTATCGTATTAATTTGTACGGTTTAAAATTAAGATAGTATTGTAACTTTAGCGTCTCTCTCTCAAAGTGCATTTTTATTGCAGTAAATACATTATTGTTGTACAGGGGGGCGAGACAAAAATTATGATTGAAAATTGGTTCGCCAGTATTGAAAGTTTGAGAAACACTGCTTTTAATGTATGAGTGGTGCACAGAGTATTTTATGACTAATTAATTAATACTAAATTAAGAACAAGTTTAATAATTATTAGCTACTTCCATGGTCTTGTCTTACAGAGCAAATTTTTTGAAAGGAATTTTAAGATAAGAAATTGACCCTCTGAGTTCATTTTCTATATTTAGCTTATATCTATATTTTGTCTTCTAAGCAACCACCGCATTTTGCAATATGTTCCAATTTAAAAATTAGAGAAAGGAAAAATAACATAATAATTATCCTATTACTTAACTTTTTTTGCTTAAAAGTAACATATACAAAATTTATTACTTATGTCATGAATTTGTACGGTTTATAATAAATGTTGTTGCTTTATCGTAAAAGTGCATTATTATTGCATTCAGTAAATTATTATGTATAAGGGGGTGGGGGGTGCGATAAAATTTGTGATTGAAAAGGGGGGCGCCAGTATTGAAAGTTTCAGAAACACTGCTCTAAATCATTACTCTCTGGCCAAATATATTATCAAATAAAACTCAGCATACCTTTAATTTATTGACCTTGTTAATTAAATCTAGAATGAAATCATCATTGCGTATATGCGCGATCTTGAGATTTTTTGATCACCCTGTCCCCAAAACGAAAAAAGTGCGTGTTCACGCCCTTATGGATAAAAGGAAAAATGATTCATAAATTAGTACAGTCGAATCTCCATATTATGAACCTCTATTTTGTGAATTTTTCTGTATAGCGGACTTTTCCTGGAACCAAGAACATTTCACGATTTTCTTCGTAAAATAACCTCCCAATAGCGAAGTGCATTTTCTATTTAACGAACGTTTTCTCTTGTGATTAAATTTTTTTTCTCCCTATTGTTCAGTATTTCTGGACTTTTGAAGTTATACTCTCTCTTAACTCATTTTATGGTGGTCATAAATTTTTAACTCATTTTATTAGGTGACTAACTCACCAAGAGTAATAGAGTTCTAGGCGTTTCATCCAAGAAGTAAACCGTTAACCACCGATTGTCCAGTTCACTAGAAACATCTTCGATATCCCTTTTCATCCTCTGTAGAATTGTCTCATGACCCCGTGTTTTTGAACTATTCTTCGTTCATTTGTACTGTTGTTCAATAACAATGGTAACTTCATTTCTTGTGGCTCGAAAATGTCAAAAAGGAAGTGCTGGAGCATCAAAGAAAAAAATTAGTTCATCAGGAAGTGGTTAAAGGCCTCAAGAAATTTTCCTTGCAGTTTCTCTTTCTTTCTTTCTTTTTTTTTGATGGGAAGGATATATAAAATAAATGTATATTAGTTAACAAAAAGTGTGAATAATTACTTTCTTTTAATATGCAATGCTTATGCGTTTAAAAATTTCATTACGTGGTTTATAAAGAAAATTTAAAGATGAACCGCTATATAACGAATTTTTCATATAACGAACTTTTTTTCGGGATTTAGCGTCTTCGTTATATAGAGGTCTGAATGTATATATATGAAGATAATTTTCTCTTACAATTTTTAATTGAAATAAAGGAAATGAAAAACATCAAATGTTTGTCTACAAGCTATATATAAACCTGTTTGCTTTTAAACTATACCGAGTTATAAGGTTGAAAAATGCATGTGTCTACAATCAAAATATCCCAGAGAAGTATTCTTACTTTTAAAATATTCAATTAAAATACAATGTCTTAACCAGCATACACGTGTTTGAATATTTTAGGAATGGATAGGTAGCACATAACACACTAATGAATAACAACTGTGCATTATTCAAAATAAATAAAAATTCAACTTTCCCTGAATTTGGGAATTTGGATAATGTAGAAGGGCTTTTGTGACCAAAAGACTAACCATTTATTTTTTTTAAAGAAAATTTTTAAAATTTATAAAAATTTCAATGCTTACAATAATTGACTTGAAATGTGATGTACAAACGCGGAAAGCTATTTATAACAAAATGTAGTACGGATTGTCTGTTAGCTTAATTGATATTCGTAAAATACTTTTTTTTCCTGAATGCTTATTGAAAATTCTTTCCAAAACATACAAATTTCAAATTTAACTATTTTTTTTAAAAGAATAAGTATTTCTTTAGTTCAAAGAATTTGGCGAAATAGAAAAAAAAGCCTTGACTTTTAAATGAAAATTAAAAGGTTATTTTTTTATTTCTGAGATAAATCCACTTAAAGTGGGATGTGAATATAAGTGAAGATAAAAGTTATCATAACTGAATATTTTTAACTTAGAGCTTTCAAATTTTACGGGATTATAGAAATTATATAAAATTAATTTAGGCTATATAATAATTTTATTTCAATTTTTTACTGATTTTTTAAATTAATTTGTCTCCAAATGTAAATGACATCACATAAAATTGCGTAAGTAATACTATCAAAGAATTTCATTTTGGTTTGACGGATTTTATTTGAGTGTAGCTATTTTAAATAAAAAGTACTAATTGCATCATATGTGAATGTTTAGCTTATTTCACGATAGATGGCAGCCCTAAACTTAAATTTTAAATACGCAAGCAAGTTTTTTATTTCATTTAATGTTTAATCATTGACTGTTTGTGCGTTTACCCAAATGCAAATTTAGCTTGTGGTATGTATAGTGAACATTGAATTAATTCAAGTTGCAAATTCATGAAAAAAAAGTGACACATTTAACTCAGAATCTTCGCATAATTTTGTGTTGTACACGTAACTTTGTCATGTAACACATGGTAAACTTCCTGTTACATAAATTGTTATTAATTAAGGGGTAATATTATGTACACTGCGCATGAAGGAGCAATTAAGACTAAAATTACTCTAATGAAACTTAAAATTGAGTCTAAGTAGTGTTTTAATGTTCAGAAACATATGGGAACATATTAAATTTCATTTTTTCTTAATAATCAAAGAGTAGCATAAAAAGATAATGGACATTAAATCTAAATATAAAATAAAACAAAAAAAAGCAACATATTTAAAAAATTGATGTCCATTATGGAAAAGAAACAAAAAATAATAAATGAAGCTGAAGGAACATGAAATTCAATCATAGAAAATAAATATTAAAACAGAAAACTAAGCATAAAAAGTGAAATTCAACTACAGATAGAAAAATCTACATAATGAATATTAAGTATAAGTACAAGAAGTATACAATCAATGCCAATAATCAGCATATACTTAATAAACTAATATTTATGAAAATTAAACTATTTTATTGGAAGAAAAATAGTTTTACAGAAATATTTTGAGAATAAATCATAAAAATCAAGCTTATATAATTATTAGTTATCCTCTTTTTTAACTTATAACAAATTATGATAAAATTATTAATAAACTGAACAGCATTTTATAAAAATCAATGATATATATATATATATATATATATATATATATATACACTGGTGTGCAAAAATTAAGGACGAAGTCGAAAAATTAGCATATCAGCTGAACGAAGAGGCAGAGCGGACAGAAAGACCAATCAGGAGATTAAGTAAGGTGATGTACGGTAGCACATGCGCAGATATGCAAGTAGACGTAATGGGGGAGTGTCTGAGTAGTATAAAGCATGCTGTCGGTGTAAGATCAGTATTTCTGGCAGAGATTGCACGCCGTATAGCAGTTAAAATCACACCGAGTTGCTGCCAGTGCACACCAGTGTATATAAACCAAAAAATACTCTTCAGAATATGCAAAAAACAGGGAACTTTCATTTCACAATCTTGGGGATCCGCGATTTCAAGCTATAGATAAAGAGGGGGGTGCGATGAACGAAAGTTTAAGAATCACTGCTCCAGGGAAAATTCTCCCTAGAAGTTACATGAATATAAAATCACTTCCTCTAAGGGAACCACGATTTATGTTAATGAGGGTTGCTATTTAAAGTTAAGTGAAAAGGGAAGTTGAGGATGATGATTGTGGTGTGTCATCCTCAGAAAACGAAGTTCGAAAAGTTAATATATAGCAGAGTTTATTTCAAGTAAAAAGTATCTAGCGGACCATTCTAGGGCAGTGCTTCTCAAACCGTGGGGCGTGCCCCCCTGGGGGGCGCGATGACCTTACGAGGGGGGCGCGAGCATATCGAAAATAAAAGATTAAAAAAATAATTAGTTTACTTGAATGAATTAAAACAAAATACTTTCAGACATAATAAAAAATGCACTTTTACTCTGACATAATTTATAGGCGATATTAAGCCATCAAAAATAAAAACTTCTTCAATACCTAATTAGCTATCTTTGAACATATAACCAAATAAAAAACTTTTATTTGATTTGCTGTCATCCCGTGATGAGAGATTTTTTTTATAACGCTTTTTTTTAACCTAACATTCTACTGTTTCAGAGAAAAACCAGATCCCGGACCCAGAATCGAAAAACTTTAGGAACATAAAAAATTCAACACTGTCATTATTTTTGAAATATTGCACATTATAGCTGTAATCTGTTTGACCTTCTAAGTTATTGGTACAGTTAGTTATGACCCCTCTCTTACGTGTTCTCTGTTGCGCTTTTTTTCATGCAAATTTTTTTATGATATTTGGAAAACCACGGAAAGCACACACACACACAAAAGCACATGAAAGATTACTTGACCACAAGACATATTTTTATAAATATCCTCAATGTATAAAGCATAACGAAAAACGTTGCACATACTTTTTTAGCAGTAACATACATATTATCATAATGAATATACTTTTCACCCGGAAGTGGTCGCGCGGGACACACAGATTACGAAATCGTTAATTCTGGCAAAACTGTTTATTTATTACCAAAGAAAAATTTAAAAGTCTTTGAAAGTAGGTAAGTAAACTTTCTCTTAGCTAAATTATTCACTGGAATCATGATTTGTATCGTGTACAATAAAATAATTATAAAAAAAAAGGATTGGGGTGACTCAATAACCCCGACCCTACCGGGTGCGCGCCAGCTCCCGGGTTAAAACATGTTGAAGTCTTTTCACTTTAAATATTAAAAATAATACAATTATTCTTCATCGATATTTTATATTATTGATCATTATTTAACATCAGTTGCGCACACAAGGGGGGGGGGTCCGGACCCCCCCAAAGCCCTTGATTTTTTTCCGATTGATTATAATTCTAAGTTTATAGTACGCAAAATTTAGGTAAGTATTTGTTATTAATGATTAATTTTATTAGTTAATGCTAATTATTTATTCAAGAATTAGTTTTTTACTGTGTTTTGTTCCCGAAAATCGACAAAATCAAAAGGAATCTGATACAAGATTGGTGAACTTTCGACCCCGGACCCCACCCCCTTGAAAAATTCTTGTGTGCGCTACTGTTTAACATAATTATAAATGCTAATTCTGTGAGGCTTAAAATTACAATTCGCTTAAAATTTATTATAATTTGAGCAACGATTTTTAAAAAAATCATTTTACGTTTCTGTAAACATTGTCGAGCACTTGGCTTTGCTTCCCTTACAATTCAGCTATTATATCAATAATGTTTTATTTTCTTATAAATGGACTCGAGCAAAGAGCGAGGACTTCAGCCGGTATACTTTTAATGTGTATCAGTGCTGCACAGAATATTTTATAACTAATTAATTAATACTCTTTAAACATCGGCGGTACAACTGCCGTACCAGAAATGTTTTTGTCACTCGCATCGGCGCTGGTACGACTGTCGTACCAAGGCTTTAGAGAGAATTCTTCCCCCCACCCTTTTTTTCTGCATATCCTTTTACGATTTTCCCTGGCCCGTTTTATGACTTTGCTTCTATTGTCCATAATTGGGTGGGTTATTTTTCGCCAACATTTTGCGCATTCCTTATTATTGGCGACATTTAGAAACAAGTTTCGACTTTAAAATATATATATATATATATATATATATATATATATATATATATATACTTCTCTCATTCGATGACTATACGTTGTCTGAGCAACATATTTTTCTTTTTATCTTGCTGTTCCTTCTATTTTTTAGAATGCCCCGAAAATTTCTCACACAAATCGAGATCGAGAATTTGATGAAAAATTTAGATGAAGAAAATTTTGATGATAGTGATTCAGAATTTGAAGATGAATCTGAAAATAGTATTTTGGAAAATAATGAGATTGAATTAGATGTATCAGCTAATTTTGATGAGGAAGCTGATGGCTTATTCGTATGGAAAGAGGTAGAAGCCTCGGAAATGATAAATGTATTGCCATTTTCTAGCAAAGTTGGATTGAAAGTTGATGCTCTCAGTTTCAAAACTGAAAACGATTTTTTTAAACTGATGTTAACAGACGAAATTTTAGCAGTTCTGGTTGAAGAAACTAATAGATATGCATTTGATCTACTTAACCTTCATGGAGAATCATCTGATAAAAAAAAGCATGCATCTTTATGGAAACCAACCGATAAAAATGAGATTTTAAACTTTCTTGGCCTTATTTTATTGATGGGACACATCGAAAAAGATAGCTTACAGGATTATTGGACAACTGAGATAATCTGATACAAACTCCGATTTTCAGAGAAGTGATGCCCCGAGATCGTTTCCTAATGATTTTAAAATTCTTACACTTTTCTGATAATAGTTTAAAAGAAAGCAGAGATTCTCCAACTTACGACAGATTGTGGAAAGTACGAAAAGTTTTTGATTCTTTTAACAGGATATTTAAAGAAGTGTATGATCCCACAGAAAATTTATCTTTTGATGAAGTTATCATTAAATTTAATGGAAGAGTGTTATTCAAACAATACATTCCAAAAAAACGCAAACAGTGGGGTTTGAAAATGTATAAAATTGAAGATGCCACTGGCTATACTTATGATACGAGAGTATATCTAGGTAAAGATAAAAAAAGAAAACCTTTCAACATCTGCTTCCTATAACGTTGTACATACAATGACAGATTGTATAAAAGGTAAAGGTCATAAAGTCTTTATGGATAATTTCTTTTCCTCGCCGGAACTTTTTCGAGACCTTTTAAAAGAAAGAAGTATTAACTCCTGTGGAACTGTGCGATCTGATAGAAAACATTTTCCAAAGGATCTGGCTCCTTGTAAAATGAGACAAGGTGATGTTGCCGTGAAATTTTGTAATGGAATGAGAGCATTGTGTTGGAAAGATAAGAGGCAAGTATATATGCTGACCAATATGCACAGCCCCCGAAACGAATTAATCACTGAAGAACGAAAAAGATTTTAAAAAAATTTGATGGTGACGTTTCTCTATGCAAAAAAGAAAAATTAACAACTACCAAGCCAAAAATTGTGGCAGATTACAACAAGCATATGGGATATGTTGATTTAGGAGACCGCAGGGCATCCACCTACTCTTTGCTAGATGAACTAGAAAATGGACAAAAAAAATTATTCTTTAGCCTCATCGATATTGCTGTTCTGAATGCTTTTCTAATGTTTAAATCATGCCGAACTTCGTCAAAATTCAGTTTAAAAGAATTTAGAATGAATTTAATTACATCTCTAATAGGAAAAATAAATCATAAAAATGCAGAGCATTCAGTAACAAAAAAGTTAGGACAAATGATAATACATTTTCTCATTGGCCATTTGACGAAAAAGAAAAGAAGAAGGTGCGCTTATTGCGCGAAAAAATGTACAAAAAAAGAACCACTATAATCTGTAAGTCATGCAATGTGGCTCTTTGTATTGACCAGAACTGCTTCGAAGATTATCACACAATTTATTTAAAACTTTCTTAACACATAAACCAATAAAAATAAAAGACCAGAGTTCAAAATATTAAAACTGATACATTTTTTAAAAAAAAAAACGAAAAAAAAAAAAATGGCTCTTTTAAGAGCCAAAAATTTCAAAAAGTAGAACTCACTTTCACAAACAGATATTTCAAAAATATGCTAACAAAAGCTTTCAATTTAAGATATAAATTTCCCTTAGAAACAAAAAAGTACCGTAAAATATATAAAATTAAAACAAATTATAATACATTTTTTTTTCAAGATTAAACATTCATAAAACCAGTTGTTAATTCAGTCGAGGTTCGAGTGAGTGAAGATTAACGTCGCACTGTTCAGGTACACGAGTGCTTTTGGCGACGAACCTCATAATTTTGAACCATTCTCAAGTAACGAGGACGACACCTGAGCTGGCATTCCCCTCTCCTAGCTACCACACCAACGGGAGGACGTTTGAGCTCTCAACAGATTTAACGTGCATAGCTCCCCAACACGGCGGGTCTTTCGTGGTACTGGGCTCAAACTCATGACATGCCTGCCATGATCCGATGCCTGGACCACTAGGCTACCGCAACCCTCTGTCGAGGTTCGAAGTCACCATGTTGGCATGGTGTGAAAGTTTGGTGAGAGGGTCAGATTTCTGAAGTACAGCCCCAGTAGCCTTTATATTGCTATAGAATGCAATGTTATTAAAAACTCAAATCTAATTAATCACAAAATATTTGTACATTTATTATTATTATTTTTTCGTGCACTAAAAGGGTACTAATTCGAAAATTAAAATGTTTAGAAAAATGTTCTACATGTTGTTCTTAAAGTTTTTACATATTTCATCGAATATTTTTGAAAATTTGAGGAGTTATATTATTTTTTTATTACATGTTTTAATTATTGTTGTTAAATATGTAAACTGCTTTATTTTAGAGTGTAATAAAACATTTAGTATAATAATGCTATGCTTATTTTCTTAAAGTTTTTCTTCTGTTAGAAATTCTGTCGAATAATTTTGAAAACATGGGGTGGATCTTTTTTATAACATGATTTTCATTATTGTACTTGAATATATAAGCTGCAATGCAATAATTATACCAGAAGGTAGTATTTTACAAAACATATATGTAAATGCAATTAATTTTAACAGATTTATTACATGTGACTACCTATTATAGAAGCTTTACCTATTTTACAAAAACATATATTTTAGTAAATGCAAGTAAGACACAACTCGATATTATTGCGAGTTTATAATTGAAATATACTACTCTCAGAGGGTGTTGTCATTAAAATTTGCTCTGATTATAGAAGCAATGAATTAAATATTCGACGTATTTAAATAATATTTTAACGTTTTACTAGAACAAATATTTTAGTAATATATGATTGTCAACTTTTTAAAATAATTTACGTAAGACACAACTATAATGATATCTTAGTATTTAACGCCAAATGATTATTTACTGGTTTTTTGGAAAGCAAAGTTTTTATAAGGAACATGAAAAATATTTTACATAACAAAAGAAATATTTTACAGAAAAAAAATTTAAAATTATCCTATTTTAAATCATTTTATCATACAAATGATTATATTGTAAAAGACCGTATTGTAACTTTTTTTAAACTTTCTATAATAGTTTGATCGATAAGGAGAGCGCCAGTATTGAAAGTTTGAGAAGCACTACTAAAACAATGAATACAATGAATACAATAAAAATCTTGTTCTACTTTTTTTATAGTACTGACTACAATGAAATGCTATTCATCAAACTCTAGAAATATCTATTTTAATTTCAGATTTTACTTAAAAAAACAAACAAGAAAAAAACAAAATATTCATTAGAAAATTTACAGGCCGTTCAATTCAAAATGGGTATTTTGGATTTAGAAAAACGCAAAGGTGCCCACAAAAAGCAACTTACGCTTTTAAAAAATCTATTTTTTGATATAATAATGCGCCAAATATATTTCGATTTTCCGTACCCCTGAAAGATCCCTGACTAAAATTTGCATCGCAACCCTTGCCCTCTTTCCTTCCGCCCTGCAAAGTGTGAAACCGATTTTTCGCACTCTGTGGGACAATACCAGAAGGGGAGAAAATGGTCAAGCAGTTACCTTCCCTGAGGGGTGGGCTTGGGGAAGAAATGAGGGAACATATCGACTCGAGTTCGAATGCGCCGAATTTAAAAAAATCAATATTGACCATTGAAACAAAGAAAATTATGGGAATTATAAATTACCAAATATGCTGTTTTAGCGAATGCCGAATTGTGGACAAAAACTCATTGTCAATGAGAGAACTATTAGCATTGCACAAAAGCAAAACATCTAATAGTTGGATGGAATGTTTCAGAAATTCTTCAGGAAGTCTGCAGAAATACACAAACTGAAAATATTTTCCCAAACAAATGAAAAAACAATTCAAGAATATTGATTGATAAAAGACATTCTGAGAGAAATATATTTTTAATCAAGTCAAATTGTTACTGTTAATACGAAAATGATGCAAATAACAGACAATGAATGAGAGAAGAATTCCTCAAAATAAAAATAAGTCTATTATCTAGCCAATATTGTGGGGAAACCTATTAATATATTATTTAAATAAACATTGCAGTTAATAGCTACGTAAGATGAACATTTACAAGTGAAAATCTGCACACATTAAACTGGCATTAAAAAGAAGAGATGGTCAATAACAAAGCTAGAAAGAATCTAAAAAAATTGGCAGTTAAATAGTTTTTGAAAATAATATTCAAAAAAATATCAATAAACATTTGCAATAAAAATTTACAGAATACCATTGTTTTGAGGATTTTCACAGATTTCTAAGACGGTGGGCAAAAAAAAAACAGTTTATAAAATTAACCATATCAAACAAATCAATCTGCAAAGTGAATTGGAAGGAGACAATTTCTGATGAGCAAATTTAGACAAGATACACAGCAGGAAAATTTAATAGAATATTGGTGGAGAAGAATAATTTTTTATCGAGGGCGATGTATAAAATTTACATAATTATCACTAATTGTCGAATTCTTCATACAGTTATCGGTGAGGTGTGAAAGTTTTGACTGTGTTATTTGCATATTGGTACGTTTGTTTCACTGATATAGGTTTTTATTACAGCAGGAATGGCCATACCGTGGCATTTTCGTGACACAAAGTGGCACAGTGAAGTTGTAACATTGGCTCGTGGAGACTTCTGGTAGATTTTAAAAAATGAGTATATATTAGTAAATAACGATTTTTTCAATTTTTTTGAAATGAGATCAGTAAACATAGTAAAATGAAATGAGATAGTAAAAAAGTAGTAATACATAGGCCACATTAATTAACTATTGAAACTCCTAAAAAAACCCTCGAAAATTTGGATCAAAAATAGTTTCGATAGTTTTTTGTTCTCTATTATGAACGCAATAAAACAAAATCGCTCAAAACTATCTCATATGCACCTAAGATAATTGTAACATTGGCTCGTGGAGACTTCTGGTAGATTTTAAAAAATGAGTATATATTAGTAAATAACGATTTTTTCAATTTTTTTGAAATGAGATCAGTAAACATAGTAAAATGAAATGAGATAGTAAAAATAGTTTCGATAGTTTTTTGTTCTCTATTATGAACGCAATAAAACAAAATCGCTCAAAACTATCTCATATGCACCTAAGATAATACAACTTCTATAGCTTTTGCAATAGCTAATCCTAATACAGATAAATGGAATGCTAAATTAAGTAGAAATTCATGAGCCACATTAATTATGTATTGAAAGTTTAATAATAACTTAGAATTAAATTATTCAAGTTACTTAGTTTTATTTTGTACCTAACTAAACTGATTCGAACCTGTAAAAAGTTTAATAATAATAAAACCAAATTTTGTACTTTTGTCTTAAGAACGTGCTTTAAAATTGCGTATAGTAAAAAAAAATCATATAAGAGGCCTAAGAGTAACATTCTTTT
Organism: Trichonephila clavipes; assembly: GCA_019973935.1. Taxonomy (NCBI): domain Eukaryota; kingdom Metazoa; phylum Arthropoda; class Arachnida; order Araneae; family Nephilidae; genus Trichonephila; species Trichonephila clavipes. Next base: position 778,272 of record BMAU01021347.1, on the reverse strand, counting down.
CAATTTTTCATGTTCTTTGTTTCTAAGAAAATCTAGAAGTGACAAGCATAATTTTTTTATGAAATAGTGTCATTTTCACAAAAAAGTTGGTCATTCCTGCATTAGAGTATCTTTAATATTCAAGTTTGTGCCAAAAATTAAATTCAATGTACTTTTTTTTTCAGATTCATCTGCACATCAGACTCACCAAAGTGCTGCGTCCAAAGCCTGTTTTTACGCAGAGAGAATACTTGTAGAATTTAAAAACTCAGATGCAGAAAGAAACGAAAAACTTAACGAGGCTTTCATTCAATTTCAAACTTGGAGCAAGTAGAACAAAATCTTATTTTTGTCATATATTTCTGAACTATGCATTGATATGTCCTTATAAAAAACTATAAGAAAATATAGAAATGATCTCCATTAAAAAGGAAAAGATAAAGAAAATAACTTAAATATCAGAAAATTTAAAAATTTTGAGGTAACTATTTTCACAGGAAAATATTACGAAGATTTTCTCCTCTCATTTCATGGAACTGTGATTGTTTTCTAACGACCGGAAATAAGTAAATAAACAATCTAGTTTGAAAAGGAATAGTTTACAATCAAAAACGTCTTCGTACATTATTTTATAAATTTGATATCAGACAAAAAAGTGGATAATAGGCAGATAAAATCGGAAGTTACCACATAGAAAAAAATTAAATATTACAAAACTGAATAACTTTGAGCTAATATTTTTCAGGAAAATATACTGATGATTCTGTCCTCTAATTTCTTGCCACTCTTACTGTTTCTTAACGAACAGAGATATTTTCATCTGATGAGAGAATTATACAGATTACATACATTTAAAAAATTATTCTGACACGGAAACTGATTCATATCCGAAATATTCAATGTAGGAAAGATCAAATCCTTATCATTGTTTATAATACATGATTTTTTCATGATTATCGAATTGCTTATTTCAAAGAGTCATCAACTTTTCCTTTTTTCGAATCATCTTTTTACCACTTGTAGACTTCTAAACGGAACGTGTTGTACATGATCCTTAAGAAGTGGAAATTATTTCTTCTACTTCTTGAGAGTTTGGGAGATACAGATTTGCGTTTTTCAAAAAATAAACAAAACACCCTCAATGAGCAATTAATTCTTGTTATCTTAAGGATTTAAATACTGAAGACAACATTTCTCAAGAGGAAATAATTAACACAACGGCCCACTGCATCAACTAACATTGTCAGAAAGATCTTCAAATTATACAGATTCATGGTATGACATTGAATAACAAAGAATGTGGCACAAAGGGGTATTGAGGAGTTTACGAAAACCCAAATAGAGTAAAGTGTTTCTGTTCCGAGAAATGGAATTCTGACGGAGAGCTACAAAATCACATGTATTGCAAATATTTGTTTGCTATAAGTTTTAAAAAGTCTGCTTTATTATAACAAAAAGTACCGTGTTGATTTTCCGCAAAACACAGTCTAAATATGAAGTTTAATGGGGAAAAGAACATTTCTGAAAATTATCAAAATGAAAAGGAAATTCACCGAAAAGAAATTTTGTATTCATATATTGTTGCTCACAATATACGGAAATTTCAACGACGCTTTTGAATTACAGGCAAGTTTTCTTTTTTCAAATTGAGTTTTAAAGTAAATATATTCCGTTAGCATAGTGTGATTTTCAATAAAATAAATTATTCTTTATCAGGGTCACCTGAATGCGATGCTAAGAAGTTGTGAGGATCGTTTGTGTGAAATACAAGCAGCAGCAATTGTTAAGAAACCTTAGGAAGATGACAAGAAAATCTAATTCCGAAGAAAAGTTTCACATGAGACTTTTTAAAAGTAAAAAAATATCATAGAAACATGTGGAATTTTTTGATATCTAACGAATTTGGTGGAACATTTAGACAGTTTCATAAAATTAAAGGTGAGATTATTTTACTGGTTGTGAATTTTTATTTTTACTACCCAATTTCACGTATACAAAATTTAATTAAATGTTGCTCTTACAGAGTCTTGAAACCAGTCACGTTCAACAGATGAACGTAATTCTTTTGTGGGCAATCAATAAAAGTTTCACAATGCTGGAAACGCAAAAAAAGGGAACGAAGTGAAATTTATCTACCTATTTCCTCTCTGGAGAATAATTCATAAGCAGAAAAATTCCAAAGGAGCTGCAGTATAAAAACAGTTTGATTTAGAAAAAAAGGGAAAATATCTAAGAAGTGGCAGAGCATATAAAAATTAATAGTTTTCATCAAATAATGCTTGGTCTGAAATGAAATGTAAATGATCATCACAAAGGAACACAATAAAACCTGGAATACGCGACCACAAGAATAACGTGGATGATTAAAAAGTCATTTTAATGAATATTTTTATATTAGTTGCTAGGAAGAGCAACCTCCAATGGCGATGCAAGAACTGCTAGAAAAAGAGATAGGTCAATGAATGCCTCGTGGAATATTACAGACATATGGTGACCCTACCCAACAACTCAATTTGAAAGTATTCCGAATAGGTCTTCATCGTCGAGAGAAATCTTATACACCAGAATCTCAGAAATCAAGACACGATGCATCTCGTGGACTGAGTGGATTACGAGGACTCGTATATACAAGAAAATTCAGCTCGACTTCCCGATTTGGAAACTTAACGTCCATACAGAGTGCCGTATTTCTCGACTATAATAATTTGGATATCCAAGGTGTGGGATCTGCCTGTACCGGTGGATTTCATCTGAAACATGCTTCAACAAGTCTGATGAAACCTGTTGCAGAAAAATATGGCTTTCGCCTTCAACAAGGTTCTTAAAGAACATACAGTCTTAATTGTTGATGGCTGAGGATTCCAAATTTTGAAAGTCAAACATTGCTGCTTCATATGGGGAAATAAACAAGTAGATATGTTTATAGTGATGCCGTGGCGTAACGGAGAATATTAGGGCCCTTCTGGAAAGTCCGGATTTAGGTCCAAGCCAGATTATACATTGGATTGCAATACCATAACATCAGGCTTTGGGCCCCCAATCCTGGGTCCCCCGGCGACGCAGGGGTGTACGTTACGCCACAAATGTCATGCACTTATGCGATAGAAGAATTAATGGAAAAAAGCGCAGTTGTATTTGAAATTGGACATGCTGAACTCTTCTGTAAAATTCATTGGACAAAGTTATCGAAGCCTTGTATCAGTGAAAAGATGACAAGTACAGTATAGCCTTATATCAGTAAAAAGATGACGAGCACAGCATCTTGCCCTTTAGCATCCACCCGGTTGTGTATTGTGCCACACCAAGACAAAGGCCTACCACTCATTCGCTTCTAATTAGCTGATCTACCACCGTTTCCAAAATCACTTCTTCTGCATTTGTTGCTTTGATAATTTTTCGATGACTGGCATCAATTAGGGAAATCAAGAAAAGATCCGGTTTTGTACAACAGCTAAAACAGTCGCGGAAGTATTTTCGGATTGGACAACTTTAAGTCAGGAAAAAGTGTTTACAATATTATCATGCTCCCTCAACTTCATTTCTTTTGTGGTGTAGTAAATGAAATGCATGTTTGGACTTTTATTATCCATAATATATACCACTACCCCATAAGTTATAACTGATAGAAGGGTTGACCCAAGCATCAACAACTGATAAGCGTAGACGTTGGCACATTTTACTCACTGTGACAAAGACTTGCTCAAGGTTTCTTCCCCTTCATTTTACATTTACATGCATGATTATTTTATCCAATAAATCATCACAGAAACACCGATTCAATTTCTATGGAGGGAATGCTTTGATATGAACAAGAGTGTTTTACGTTTTATCTTAGACCATACATTCTCTGAAGAAAATTGTATTGGCGTGTACTAGTACTTGTTAAAAATATTCCTATTTATTCGAAATCACAAAGCCACAGAACCCTTTCTACATCACAGACAAATTTTCTACTTAAAAAGATTTTTGAAACTTCTAACATAAATAACTGCAAGTCTTCGTGTGAGAAAATGGATGAAAGTTCTTGATATATATGAATGTGTCATTAGGACTTCTACGCTTTTCTATGAAGAGAAGGTAAGTTCAATGCAGAGCTATATATACTTTTATAATATTTAGGTTATGCAATATAAAATAATGAGTTTCTTAACATTCGCGAAATAATTGTTTAACCCTTTCACGGGCCAATTATTTCTCTTTTGAATTTCTCTCAGTTTTCTATGTTTTGTTAACAATTAAAGAAAAGCATCCAAGGAAATATTAATTTTATTTTGCCAAATGTTATGTTTACATTTAAATTTTAGGGGTGGTAAGAATATTTCTCAAGGAGCCATTCATCTTCATAAAGAAATTTAAATTTAATGATAAAATCTTTTAAACGTCCCGTTACATGCCTCTTAACTTTGTTGAAATTTTTGAAAATAGTTTTTAATAATGACGAATGACTGACGAATGACGTAAATATACTCTATTTTCTTCTGGTCTATAAAACATAGTAATGAGAGGCATACTGATTGGAATATCATTTCTAGGTTTGACGAGGGTATGGTCATCGAGCATATTATGCAGAGAGAATTTAAAAATTTCTATTCTGTACAGAACAATTTATGATATAGGGTTCTTTGTAAGCTATTTATCATTGTTGATGATGATGATATTCGTCGATCCATGGAGGAAATTAACCTTTAAGTACATATTTTTCTTTTAAACGAACTCAAGAGTTTTGCATAAAAATCGTCCGTTAAGATCTCAAAAACATGAAAAAGGTTAAAAAGTTCAAAAATTGTGTCCCACATGAGTTAACTGATCAACAAAAACTGCGAAGTTTGAAATTTACAGGTTGTTTTGCTTGACATTTTGTGCACATCGGGAATTTAACCAAAAATAAGAGAAAACGCATCAGCAACATTTAACACATTTATCACTTCACAACATGAACCTAAAGCTCAAATGGCTGATTCCGAAATTTCCGTTCATGCAATATTTTCTATCAAATTCGGCGTAATTGTAGCTGCCAAAGCTATAAGAAATTACAAACACAAGACAAAATTAATTTAATTTAATTTCTTTTTCTTATTGATAACTTAAGTTATAATCTTAAACCAACAAAAATAGAGAGGCAAACAGATTGGTTCATTGATAATTTTCCAAGTAAACACTTTATTTCATGTAGTTGGTCTGTTGAAACTTTCTTTGCAATGGAACACTTGATGTATTCATTTAAATATACTAAGCTCATAAATTATAAACTAACCGTTCTGTAAAACTGTATAATTACTCAAAGCAAATTAGTAAAATGAATTCATATTTATTTCGTAGAAGGTAGAAAGATGTTATTTGCCAACATGTGAGGTAAAAGCTTTTGTTGTAATACAAGAGTCGAAACGTGTCTTAAAACTCTGCTTTTTCTGAAAGATGATCTCTTTTCAGAAACGTTGTGTTAAGAGCTAAGAGAGGGTTCTAGCTAATTGCTCCTATTTTGCTTTAAAAAAAAGGAATTTGTATTCAAATATAAATAATTTTTTTTTCTTCTAATAATACGACACATTTGTTAAAGGATCTAATTATATGAATATTTAATAAGGTAATAAACTAAAGGTTATTTCTTTTTATAGGTCCAACGGAAGACAGTCGACGTATGTGAATACATTAAGATAATTGCACTTAACACATGAAGTGTATCAAATTACGTGCATTAATGAGATTACAGAGATGATTAAACACAATGATACTTATGATTGCAATGAAAAAATTTCCCGTTCCAATTTGACCGATAAGCAATGATTATGTGTTCACTTTTTAATGTCAACATTTAGAATGAAGACTCTTTATCAATTCACAGTTCCTTCTTAATTGATTAAAGCTATCCAGTCGTGGAAATTATAGTTAATTATGTATACTTCGTACGTTTAAAACATGCTTATTTTAATGCATACGAAATCTCTTCATGTTTTGGAAGGACATAACAAGGATACTGGCCCAAAGTCATAACAGTGTTTTGAAAAATATGAAGTAACCTAACAACGAGACAATTTTAATAAAAGGACATGTTTTCTAATAAGAATAGTACAAAGGTTGACGACTTCAAAAGTTAAATACACGCTGATTGTAAAAAAAAATAAAAATCCATGCTCATTACTTAAGATTCGTATATAGTTGCTTGTATTCAATTGGAAACATGCTTTTCCCAATTTAGCTTTGACATATTTGAATATACCACTTCAGAATCAGAAAAGCAGGTTTATTTCATGTTTAGAAAAAGAGCATCATGCAGCTTTCAAATTTTAGTGGCTGGCCTGATAACATTCCGAACATTGAGGTTTATCAAAGACATAGTGAGCGACATCTAGACGAGTTCAGCCACTAAAAAAAGTACCGGGATAAATGTACGAAAGCAACAAAAATTGTATAAACATTTATCCATGAAAGAATCCGTTGATTTCTTACAGATGAAGACATATTTATCTGAAGCATATTGAGTAGTATGATATACGCTTAAAATGTATTTTATTGACAAATTTTTCGCAAGTAAACTGTGACTGTAAAACATCAGAGCTTATGGAGAAGGGATAAGAAAGATAGTTGAAAAACCTATGCAAAAGAAAAAAAACGATCTCGGTTTTTTTGACATTGAAATTGACTTATTGATTTCTCGCCTACCAATAATTCCTTATAAGTGTTTAAAGCATGACAGACAGAGAATCATGTAAGATATTTGAAAAATTTGAAGTCATGCAAATGATATTTGGAGAAACCACCGCTTTTATCCAAAAGTAATAATCACAGACCTTTCGAAGTGTGAATTCATCATTAAAAGTTTGCGATCAAATTGCAAGGAAGGAAGTGAAAAGAAAACTGAATATTGAATTTATCATGATGGTCAAGAAAAATACTTTGTATGTGATGAAGATGCTAAAGACAGCACTGGGATAGAGTTTCACAATGCAAAAGAATTTTTTTTAACTGTAAAAAGAAAGTAAAACTATGGGTGGATTGAAGAGTATAACACAGTTATTTTGAAAATATATCTATATTTTTTTAAGATTGTTAGAAATACGTTCTACAGCCAATGAATTCTGACTGATCCTCATGCTTAGTCTGATAAATAGACGAATAATTGTAAATCAGTATATATCTTGTGAAGAAATCCAATTGCAATAAAACTATCAGATCAAATCTGAAAATATTGGTAAAAAGTCCCTATTAAATTCTAATAGAGTTTAATGGAGGGATTTGATTATTATTATGGAAAATATAAATATTTACAGTTTTCAAACAGTATATCAAAAGTAAAAAAAAAATATTTTAATTGCCCTTGCTAAGGAAACTTCAACGGTATGAAACTCAAGGAATCGGTGAAAAAAGATCTTTAAATGGTCTAAAATAGCTTATTCAGGATATGTCGAGGAATGCCTGAATCTCGGAAATCTTTGTGTCGTATAGACATCATCGTAAGGGAATCCAATAAAGAACTCAAAAGCATGATATTCCAAGAATAAATTAATCAAAGAAGGTAATCCATTTTTATTCCAATAAATGATTTTAGAATATTTTTATATATATACACAGTCGAACCTGTTTTTGTGCGATCTTTTTTTATGCGATTTACTTTTTGTGCGATTTTTTTATGTGGCGTATAAATTTCAATGGCTTTGGCATCACTGTAATATTTTCTATCTATTTACTAGTTGCGTAACGAAGAATGTTATGACCCCCTAAAGGCAGGTTTTGCCTTTAATATTTTATAAATTAGTTAAATACGTATTTCACGTAAGTCAGATCTTGTACCGCTAGAGTCCTGCCCCCCCCCCCCGTGATGCGGGTGTTTAAGTTACGCCACTGAAATGTAGACAATTCCAAGACGCTCTGTTAATTTATTATAAACAGTCTCCGGACGATGCGCATTCAGTTGCTTTCTCTCAACGCTCCAGCAGCCCACGCTTGATTAAAGACGAAACTTTCAATGACAACTTCATTATGATTAATTTGATAAATTATGAAGACGGTCAAGAAACCAGATTCTTTGAGAGTGGATAAAAATATGCAGGGATTCAGCTTTCCAACAATTTGGAAAAGCATTTCCTTAAAACAGATACCAGTTTTAAGAAAGGGGTATAAAGTTCCAGAGAGTGCTTCAATAATGTATAGTTAGTTATCTCGTGGCATTTACTTGCCAAAAAATAAATCAATTGAAATTGCAAGTGACGAAAGCGATTTTGAACTTATTCATTACAGGACTTTGGATTACGACGAGTAGTGATGAATTATGAATGTGCAATTTAAAGACAATGAAAAACTATACTTTTAAAATATTTTCATGTGTAATACTTAATTATTTATTTTGTTATGGAAGTACTCTTGCAAAATATTCGTAAATTATTGGGATATTTTATAAATGCGACTTTTTTATGCGGTCTCTATCCACCACATAGAAGTTTTTTGTAGTATTTCATCGAATTAGTTTGTAAGATGTAAGAATTTTTATGACATTTTTGAATATTTTTTCTGCGATTTTTTTATGCTGTCCTTACATAACGCACAAAAACAGGTTCAACTCTATATATATATATATTGATAAATTTCAGTAATTTTCAAATGAATAATATTCAAAGAATAAGGTAAATATATGTTTATAATAAAATTTTGCAATCATTTTAAATAAAAAAAAATGCATTTACATATTATCGAAACTTATTGGCGTAGATTAATAGATTAGTCGGTTCTTGCTATAATGCAAATGTACTAACATAACCTTTAAAAATCTTTCAAAATAATAATACATTGCTTTCAAAAGACTTTTATTACAGTAATTAGATGATTTACTTATGGTCTTTATTTTTTATCCATGTAGGTGTTCTTCATCCTAACAGATCAAAAGGGAGAAAACTGAAAGATTCAATGAGAGACAGACGATGACAAAGTTTAAATTTTTGATACTGTCAAGAGATTCATTTCTTGTACATGGTTTGAATAAAAAGTAATGAGAATGATTTTTAACGCGACATAAAAGTGCAGGGATAAAATAAGTATACGCTTAAAGGGGGGGGGGAAGAAAGTAGTAAGATTTTCATCTTGTGGTATGCGCATTTTTAAGGGAGTACAACAGCAACAAGTTGCCAAGTACACTTTCATGGAGAGAAACTTTCAGTGAAGGCAAAAAATAACTAGGTGCTCTTTAATTCTTCTTCAGTGTCTGGATATATTTCATCGAAAAGATCTCCCGATGATTTGAACTCATCAATTCCCTAATATTTTTGTCAGTACATAACAGAGAGTATGAGAGCCACCTTCAAGAAAAGGTATTGTGCTCAAAGCTGAATTTTACAAAGATTATTTAACACCAACTCGTGTACTTCTTATCAGTGAAACTTTGGACTAAGAAGAAGCTTCCCCCTCCCCACCATGAGGGGATTGTGGGGGTGTACACAGCACGCACTTGACTTTCGTCTTTACATCGATCCTTCAAAAAATAACCAGCAACCTTCTAGAACAGATGCGGGAGGTGAGAACAAAGATCATGGAGAGCATACTTGGAGGTCACAGAACTGAACAACGTGACTCATCCACAATGAGAGAATAAAAAAATATTATTGCTCGATCTCAAAAATGTATGATTGTAGCAAAACATGTTCACTGAATCATAAAAAGGGATTTGCTCGAAACACCATTTTAAGAAGCTACAGCGTAACAAATGGTTCAAACTGCATCTACGAATTATCTTCAAAAATATAGCACCTAAAAATCTCCTCTTACTCTGTGTAGTATCAGACTCAATAATATAAAAATTTATTTTTATTATTTTATCTGAGACACATATTGTAAACGTAATAACGTATATTGCAAAAGACGTGTTTTACTTCAAATACAACCCAATATAGGATTCTTATTATAAAAGTGAGTGGTATTACACCGGGTTTAGATGGGTAATTTATGGTAATCCATATGTTCTATATAAGAACATTTTTGTGAAATCATTCTCGTTGCTTTTGAGACAGACTATATATAAAGTAATGAAATGTAAACACTTAAACAGAGTATTAAAAAATGTAATCTATCTGCATTTGAATTCAATAAAAAACTAGAATAACATAAAAATACAAATGCACTATTGAATTAGAGACCAGAGAACCTTGCGCAATTTTTACAACAGTTGGGATCTCAAAGAGTTAATGAAAGAAATCACATTCCATTACATTTTGTTTTTTGGAATATTATTTTCAAAGAAAGAGGACATTTTATATTATTACTTTTTGCATTGAACATTAGCATCGTAAATGCAGTAGGACCTGTTTTTGTGCGATTTAAATTTGTACGATTTGTTTTGTGCGACCTTCATTTCATGCGGTGAATGAATTTCATTGGCTTGGGCTCCAATGTAATGTATTCTATCTATTGACCAGTGGTGTAACGGAGAATGTTAGGCTCCCCTCTGAAAGTCAGATTTTGCCTTTAATATTTTATAAATTGGGCAAATATGTATTTAGTGCATGTCAGGCCTTGTACCCCTAGAATCCTGACCCACTGTGTTGCGAGTGTTTACGTTACTCCACACAAATGTAGACACTTCAAGACGTTCTGTTTATTTGTTACAAACAATCTCCCGACAATGCACATTCACTTGCTTTCTCTCAACCCTCCAGCAACCCGCGCTTGATTGAAGACGAAACTTTCAATGACAGTGACATTATCAATAATTTGATAGATTATGAATACAGATAAGAAGAACCAGATTCTTTGAGAGCGGATAGAAATATGCAGGGATCCAGCTTTCCAACAAATTGATAATGCATTTTCTTAAAATAGATACCAATTAAGAAAATATAAAATTCCATAAAGGGCTTGAATCATGTATATCTGGTTATCGTGGCATTTACAAGCAACTGATTAACGAACTTCGTCACAAAAACTTATCTCTTCCTTTATTTTGCCAAAAAATAAATCAATTTAAATTGTACCTTCAAGTGATGAAAACGATTTTGAACTTATTCATTACATGGCTTTGGATTACGATGAGTAGCAATGAGTTAAGTATGCGCAGTTTGAAAACTTATCTGTATATACAATGAGAAACTATATGTTTTTAAAACGTTTCCTTGAGTAATATTTAATTATTAACATCTACACCAAACTCTTTTTTTACACGGTAGATACGTCCTTAGAAGATCCTGCAAAATATCGTAAGGAAAAAAAATCCATGTTACATAAAGTAAATTTGGAGATATAGTCCACAACTTCAAAAAATCACGCAAGACGAAAATCTCTAAATAATTTGCTAAAAAACCACATAAAAATGTAACAATGAAATGCATGTTGTATATATTTTTAAACAAAAACAATCCTTTTTTTATTACAAAAATTAATAAATTAAATTTAGTGTACAATGAAATTTAGTCTATATGTACATACAACATATACAAATTCAGACTAAAAATTATGGGAATAAAACTACTAACAGCTTTTCTACGCTACTTGATAAGAAGTGTGCACGTTTATTACGAACTCGATCAAAAGGGCTATCATTAGTACCTGTATCAGATATATCTAGCACAACTGTCGGCTTTGTTTCAAAAGAAGAATTTCGTTTGTTATTAAGGGCCTCAGTATTTTTTTTGTCTGCTATTAGTAGCAGTTTCTTCGGTTTTTCAATTTGCTTATAACATATAATATAAATATTCTTATAGTATCCCACTACATTAAACCAAAGATTATATTGAAATTTTGGTGCATACTCTATGGCAGGGTCATGAGTAAGAAAAAATGTTATTCCCAATCCTTCACGAATTAAATTCACTGTTAATAGCTGAATTTCACCTTCGACTTCGTCATTATCAACATTTTATTATCATAAACTATCATAAATTTGATCAAATCATCCTCATCCAAAGGGCATTAATCCCCCTATATATTTTTAAAATTTGTGCTAAAACAAAAAACTTCTGTAAAATAACAAAATTCGTTAAATTTTTAATTCCGTGTTGTTTCAAAATCACCTAAAAATGACGGTAGAAAAAAATATAAGCAATGATTGAATATTTATCAAAGTGCAATCTGAAGAGAAGAAATAGTTTGTAGATGTAGGATTCTTCGTGCTTACTTGTGTGCTCTGTCTTGATCAATATGTCTTTTAGTTCGGTATTTACGTTGATGTTTCTTAGTGATTAGTTCTGCTAGTTTAGTTTTTTGAAAGACTTGATTCTGCTTCCCATTTTTGCAGAAAGTGATTGTGTATGTAATTAAACTATGTCAATTGATTGAATGAAATAAATATCGATGTGTTCTGTTCCAGAGAAACTGTTTCTCTGTTTTTTCTTCATTTATTTGGATTATTGCTCCCAAATTATTTTTGTTAGCTTCGTCTTTAGAACAAATGCAATACTTACAATTTGGTACTGCTAATTAAATATGTATATAAAATGAAACATCAATCAGAGAAAAAGTTGTTTAAAGGATATAACTTAAGTTTGATATACAGGGTGTCCCGAAACTCAACATCAAGCGGAAGATGGATGAAAGAGGAGGGGAAGGATCATATAAATAGTCAACTTGGGAAAAAAAAGTGTGTGGGCTTATGGCCACATGATAGAAGTGATAACTGTAATTTTGTAATGTTATTTCAGGGTCTAGCTCGGTGAATGAAAAACAAGGGGATATTAGTATTGTCCTATAAAATAATTTATTCATATGTTTGTACTCTTAAAGTAATATTTTTTTTGCAAAATGTACAATCATATTTAGGAATTAATTGTATTCTAAGAAGGACAAAATATGTTTATAGTAGCTGAAATACGATAAAAATACTTTAGATAAAATTCTTTACTTAAATATTGATAAAAAAACTTCGTCAAATGTTTTTCCATACTTCCTTGTGCTTTCATTTGTATCACTTGACATACTTAAATTGAATTTTGGTTTTAAAAAAACAACTGAAGACTTTGATTTGTTTTTTGAAAAATCCACTTTAAAATTACCACTTAAAATCATAGGTAATTTGTTCAGAAGACCCGATCCGGCTTTGTGAAATTTGGTTGTAATTTAACAATATTCAATTATATCCATGAGTTAATTTAAACAAAGGGATATTAAGCCAGGTATTTGATTGAAAAGAGAGGTATCTGGGTCAAAAACTTTAAACAGGGATTTAATCAGAAGATATATATATATCACATAATTAGCTTATACTAGCTGTGTTCTCATTGTACGGCAGTTTTTTACAAATATATCCGGTGCTGCTGCAAGTTAAGTCTTCTTAATTATATTTTGTTTCCTCGTATTTAAATTATTTAAAATGTAACTTATTTTCTTAATACCTGCATAATTAAATTTGTTATTTTAAATTTTTAATTATTTTAATTTTATTTTTAGACTCAAAGTATAAGAAGTAATGTGATTAATAGAGCTATTTGTTCATTGCTATTCTAATCCGCTAACAAAAACAGATTTTTATTCTTAAATTCACTACAATATTGCTAATGAGATACTATTTACTTAGTTCTATAAAAAATCTTCCTTTTTCTACATTTTGTTTAATTTTAGAGTAGGATCTGTCTCTCTTTCTCTCTAAGCCTATTTTTTCAAGATATTACATGCTTCATTTTCATGCTTCAACTAGGATTAGAAGGAATCCCTCATTCATTTTTGTAAAAAGAGGTGGCAAAGGGGGAAGCCCAACTTAGATCGAAGCTAGGAACTTTATTTTTACGGCGTATTGGTACGGGGTCAAGGGGAGAGGGGAGAGAGGAAACGTCCATCTTTTTCCTTTTAGTGGTTGTATATTAGTACTAGCGATGAATTTAGTGGACTGTAATGAATTTTAATCTAAGACTAAAGGTTTTGGTTTCGGATTCCAGTCTGTTGAAAGAAAATTGATTAAATGAAAGGCCAAGTTAAATTTGATATTTTTGGATACATTTCAAAATGCTGAAGAATATTTCAATATTAATAGAATTGTTCACATGTGATAGCATATTTCACAAGTTTGAATTTCGACGCAAGAATATTTCACAAGAGAATGTTTCACTAGAGAAGGTGTTTACATCTTAAGAAATATGCATGCACTGGCTGTTGCCACAACACCACTTCTAAATAGAAGCGTCTCACTGCAACAGCGCTACCTATCGGCTTTATTCTTCAACAGCGATGTGATTCTCGAAAACGACCTGGTACGAGCAGGATTTCTGACTCGATATATAAAAAGCCAAAGGAGCGTTACACACCCGAGCGTGGCGTTCATTCAATCTCACTCTCCAGCAAAACGCGCCAAAAGAAGTTATCACTTGAAAAACTTGATAATTGTAGTTGTTATTTCTCATGCCATCTATATGATGGTGACAGATTGAAGCCCACGTGGCAAAAGGCTACGAGTAAACCTGTCATTAGCCGTAGCCCTGAGCACATGCGGTGCTATACGATTTGGCTCGATCCCCCTCCCCCAATTTTGAAGGACAACATCCTGGAAGTGGTAAAGAGTCTCCCAATTGTCTTCCTCTTTCACCAATCTCACGAGAGGACACGTGGATCGTTGGTTCTTTACAGTACCCCCATGATCCAAAAGCACAAAAATTTTACAAGTATCCATGCTTCTCCGGGATTGTAGCCTGAGCCATATGACACGGTATAGTCCTTATATACGAGTCCGGTATAGTGATTAAGTGACGCAGTCAGCGTCACTTAATAAATATACCGGATGCGAGATGAAAATAATTGTTATGGGTAGAAAAGAACAAATGTTGTATACCATTTTAGAATCTTAACAAAGTGGACTATCTTTTGAAACAACAATCTTAGAGTAGTATGTAATATTTTTTAAATTTTTTATGGAGAGCCAATGCTTGTGTGTTGACATCATTTTTTCAACTCCATTCAAACTAAATTAATTTGAACTAAATCAGAGAAGCATTTGGTTCGATTTGCTACTGTAATGAACATTGCAGCTGTGTAAGATCATGCTAGTGAAAATAAATTGCAAATACAATTGTGGAATTGGTGGGAACAATACGTATCGGTATAATGGAAGGTCTCGATTTTCCATATTTTCAAAACTGTGCTAGTCATTACTTAATAAACTGAAAATGGAATATTTGTATAGTTCTAAAAATTGATTAGACCTCCCCCTTCTCCTACAGACACCATTTCACTCTGTGGTCACTGATGCAGAGTTTAGTTTCGAGACATCCTGTACATATATAGAGAGAGAGCGAGAGAAAAATATATAAGTTATTCATACACAGCATACAATTAAAATATAATTTAATCATTTAATTACAGAGACCGAATGATTCTATCTTCTAAAGATATGAAAAATGGCACGCGAAGCTTTTAAAATCTGAAACCAAGTCCACCCGTACAAACATTTTGAATTAATTATTACAGTTAAACATTAGCTAAGTATTTTCTCCATGAGAGTTAATAATCAGTAAAATTCATACAATGATTCTCGAAGATAAGTGACTGATATGTGACTTCTTTTTGATCGCAGCTTCTATTGTTTGATTTTGTAAGTTTCGAAAACATTCTGCGTACGCATGTCTATGAATTAATAAAAACACAATTCATCATTAAGTTTCAAATTCTTTTCAGCATTCAAACAAATAAAACACTCCCATAAGACGTTATTCGAAAGTGACTGATTTGCCAGGATAAAATGAATTACAAATGACTCGGGATTTCTTCATTAAAAAAAATATAATACACTGCTGGACAATTCCTAAGGACGGATAACACTATCATCCATAGCAACCACAAAATGAAAGGAAGAAAATGTGGAAAATTAGAATAAGTGCGGGATATTAGTAAGAAGAAGTATGAGTATGCAATTTTTTTCCCACGTCTGTTCATCACGTGATAGCGTTCATAAGAGCTTTAAAGGTTTTGACGCGTGTTGACAGTTGTTGTTTCAAGTCAAAGTTTTACAGGAAAGATTTAATAGATGAACTTAAAATTTTTCGCATGTCTTCCCGACATCACATAGATGATTTTATGCGTGGCCGAATTATTGGAAAGATCGAAGAAGGGCGAAAAATAACAGATGTTGCCAGGGTGTTCGACATCGCTCACAGCGTTGTTTCACGGCTGTGGAAGTCATTTAAAACTACTGGAATGTGTAGTAGACGACACGGGGGCTGGTCGTGTTAGAAGTACGATGCCTGTAGAAGACAGATATATCGTCCTATCAGCAAAAAGTAACAGGCGCACCACAGCTCAGCAGGTGGCAAATCAGTTTCTTGCTGCCTAAGGAAAGCAGATCACCCGAAAAACTGTTGCCAGACGTTTGAGGGGAGGAGGACTATACGCACGCAGACCTGTTGTGTGTGTCTCATTGACCAGACAGCCCCGTACTGCTCGTTTGCAATGGTGTCGTGAGCATCACAATTGGTCTGAACAGGACTGGGCATGCGTACTATTCTCAGATGAGAGTAGGTTCAGTCTGTCATTGGATTGTAGACGCCAACTGATATGGCGCGAGAGTGGTACTGCTTATCGTCCAGAAAATATCCAGGAAAAGGACCGATATCCGACATGCAGTATCATGGTGTGGGCCGACATCATGATCAATGGCCGCACGCCCCTACATGTGGTTGTGAATGGGACTATGACGGGCCAACGATACATTGATGAAGTTCTACTTCCTCATGTTCGTCTTTTCCGTGGTGCTGTCGGTGATAAATTGGTTTTTATGGACGACAACGCAACATGTCATCGAACACTCGCTGTTCAAGATTGTCTAGACAACGAGGGTATTCAACGTCTCGTATGGCCAGCGCGTTCTCCAGATCTAAACCCCATTGAAAATTGTGGGATGCTTTGGGAAGGCAAGTTGCTGGTCGAAACTGTCCTCCGACAAACAAGAATATCCTCATCCGTGCATCACAGAGTAATGGGATTAATTGCCTCAACAGCTGCTGGATAATATTGTGCAAAGTATGGTACGACGTGTGGAATGTTGCATCACACTCCACGGTGGACATATCCCGTACTGATACCTTTCTTTATGGTGCCTGCTGACTGTTAGATGCATTGTTCCATTTCTCCGTACGCAGATCAAATGAACATTTTTTTTCTTTCAGATGTTTGACAGCTTTTGTACTTTCCAGAACAATAAATATTCTTTATTCTAATGTCTGAACAGTGTGGCAACTATATTTTATCCTACTAGGTCTCATTTCTCGCTTAATGTTATGGTACATAGCAATTTGTGATCCGTCCTTAGCAATTGTCCAGCAGTGTATAAAACAATGGTCTGCAACTTATGCCCACCAGGTTGTTTTCGAAGGTTCCAGACATGTTCAGGCAGGACCATTTAGAAATCCCTTTGCTTATTTTTATACTGTCGGCGAACAACTCGCTAAAAGTAGAAGGCACATCTGACCCGGGAGGGTCCAATATGGCAGCCTTGGAAACTCAGTTGACCTTATAATAGTTCACCATGTGTGCTATTTTGAATTGTATTAGTGTTTGCTATTTGGAATGTAGAAAGATATATCTTTAATTTTTTTTATTTTTTATTTTGTCATAGTATGCTTGTTCAGTTCTGTTGAACCTTCAAAAGTTCAAGGCAGTAGCACATATAATAAACAGATGTGTACACTTTCTTTAAAACACTTTTTCAATACCAAGAGGGGCTCCAATGGATTGTCCCATCCCACAAGGAAGTGTGAGGTTACTGACCAAAGGGGGACGAGGGGAACAAAAGAGAGAACGACTTGTAACGCTTGAGAGTCACGCATTACATGAATTGAGAAATTACACAGTCTACTGAGAAGTTGTTTTGCTACAGTTCTTTTGAACGTACTCTGCTATAAAATAATCACTCCTGAATTACATAAGAGTTAAACAAGTATTGATAAAAAACTGTCTGTAAATAACTCTGGAAATAAAATCTCAGCTTCTTTTAATTGAGTAAAAAATTTCCCGATTTTAATTTTTAAAATGAGGTTTAATTATAAATTATTAAAATCGAATCAACAAATCATCAACGGTTTCATACAAATTAATTACATTTCAAATAAATGTATATATATAAATATATATATATATATATATATATATATATATATATATATATATATATATATATATAAATTCTAATACTTAATAATTAAAAACAATTGCAAACAATGTCAATACGAAGTATTGTTATAATAACACAACAAACGGTTTAAATTTCAAAGCAGAACAAAAAAATTCTTGCAACAGATACCATGAATTTATTTGTTAATTTAACAACAATGGAGGAAAAGAATGTTTAAATACATTTGTTGAAAACTTTAATCTTCCCATTTGTGTAATTTTTGATCTTGTTGTGAGCATTAAAAGTGTGTTTAACTTCTTGATAAGTGCAATTTATTTATAACCATTGTACTTCATTTTTCATCATCTTCGTTTTTTTATCGATAAAGCGCTTGCAGCGTATTGTAAAAAAACAAAAAAAAGTTCTTTTAAGAACTACGAAAACCATCTTTTTAACACCTTGCTTATTTGAAGAAAAAAGCTAAACATTTTGTGATACCATGGCCCTCAAAGCATGGTACTGGATAAAACGCAAACTGGTTCCCGTGCCTCACGTCAGGGTGCCCACCGCCGCTTTTTTTACTGACGTGGAGGCGACGGTCTACGCTGAGCAGCTTACGCTCTTGGACGGAGCAGCCTTCGGGTGCCGCGACATTTCGGAGCTCGGGATGCCCCTTCCCGAGGCCGAACAGTCGCCCGACAGCGTGACTTTTAATCACCTGTCGGAATGGACTGTGCGTACCATCCTGGCACAGTCCTGCCCAAAGCTTAGGGCACGCATCGTTTCGCACTTTATCGACATCGCCACCGTCCTCCACCATATGCGAAACGTGCACTCGGAGGTTGCCATCCTCTCCGCCCTCGCCAGCGCTCCCATAGAAAGGCTCCAAGGCACCTGGTCTCGTGTCCCCAAGAGCCGACGGCGAAGTTTTCGCACTCTATGGGAGTTGCTGTGCTGTCCCCACGAGACGGACACGGACTGCCAAACGTCCAAGATGGAAAAGGTGTTTAGTTCCAAACCTTTCCATCTGTCCGTCTCTTTTGATCATCTCAGGGTGAGGCCTAACATTCAACACCTGTTAGAGCCTTGCCATTTTTCTGAGCTAGATCCGGTGGGCTTGGGGACTTTCACCTTCATGGTCTCTACGGAACTGGAGCCATGAGGGAACATATCGACTCTTTTTTTTCGAGTTCGAATTTTTTCGAAGAGTTCTTCGATAGTTTTCTTGAAGCGAAAACAAATTTAAAAAAATCAATATTGACCATTGAAACCAAGAAAATTATGTATGGAATTATAAATTTCAACGACAAATATACTGTTTTATTCATTTGATGGTGTTGGAATAGAACAGATTAAGGATGGGCATAATAATTATCAACAGAAGACTTGTGGACAAAAACTCATTGCCAATGATAGAACTATTATCATTGCACAAAAGCAAAACATGTAATAGTTGGATGGAAAATGCTTCAGTAATTCTTCAGGAAGTTTGCAGAAATACACAAACTGAAAATACTTTCCCAAACAAATGAAATAAGAATTCAAGAATATTGATTTTTAAAAGAACATTCTGAGAAAAGTACTTTTTTCAATCATGTCAAATTCTTACTGTTAATACGAAAGAGATGCACATAACAAACAATGAAGGAGTGAAGAATTCCTCAAAAGAAAAACAATTCTATTATCTGGCCAATTCTGGGGAAACCTGATAATATATTATTTAAATAATCCTTAAAGTTAAAAGCTACATAGGATGGACATTTACAAGTGAAAAACTGTACATATTGAGGTGGCAGTAAAAAGAAGAAAAGATCTATAACACAGCTAAATAGGACCTAAAAAACAGTTGCAGTTAGATAAATTTTGAAAAAAACATTCAAAAAAATATCAATAAACTTTTGAATATGAATTTTCAGAATACAATTCTTTTGAGGATTTTTACAGATTTCTAAGATGGTGGGCAAAAAAAAAAAAAAAAAACAGTTTATAAAATTAACCATATCACACAAATCAGTTTGCAAAGTGAATTGGAAGAAGAAAATTTCTGATGAAAAAATTTAGACAGTATACACAGCAGGAAAATTTAATAGAATATTGGTAGAGAAGAATAATTGTTTATCAAGGGCGATGTATAAAATTTACAAAATTTTCACTAAGTGACGAATTGATTTCAAGAGGATATTTTACATATTATTTATAGTTTGATTACTAAAAGAACATTTAAAAGATTTTTCTTGGAGAAAGGAACAAACAATTCTATATACCGTGTCTAAATTTTAAAGCTGTAAACAAGCCTATAATTTGTATTATTCGAAATATATAATTGACTAAACAATAATGCAAGGAAGAAATGGATTTAACTTCAGCTACAAGTAGAAATTGTTTATTTCAATTCGCTTATTAATATAAATTAGCAAAAATGAACACAATTTTGGAGGAGGAAAATAATTGTTTATCAGGGGCGAAATTTAAAATATTCAAATTTATCTCTAAATGTCAAAATGATTTCAAGAGGATATCTTACATATTATCTGTAATTTGATTACTAAAGTAACAATTAAAATATTTATTGAAAAAGGAACATGCACAATTCTGAAAATCCTCAATTTTAAAGCTGTAAACCTAACTAAAACATGAACTAGTCGAAATATATCATTGAATAATGAAACAAGGAAGATATTGCTTGAACTTTTGCTGCAAGAAAATTTTATATATTTCAACTGGCTTATAGGTAAGTTTTTTTAAAAAAATTAGATTTGTAAACAAATTAATAAATTATAATTTGTCTTAAAACAAGAATCTAAATAATAAATTTTATTTTTTACAGTGTTATCCGAGACTTTTCGGTTCATTTCAAAACTCTGGATCTGCTGCAAACAAGATTTGACAACACATTTGATGGATCGCAAACAAAACACGTGAAGGGGGTGAAAATCATCTATCGAAAAACGTTCAGATGATGAGAAAATCAGTACACAATAAGGACGCTCAATGGTACAGTACAGGAAATATGAGGAACATTAAATTCGTTATCCATGACATGCGATAGTGCTATCAAAGTAGAGGCAAGTTTCATTTAGTAATAAAAAGATTTATAATAATATTTATTTACTTCTCTGTAATGATTAAAAAAGTAAATGGAATTTTAATTATTTTATAGATTCATTAAAGTATCCCCAGTGAAATAGAATCGTTGCGAAACCTTTTTTTTAATTTTAGATTCAAGAAGTTAAAACTGATTGAAAAAGTACCATTATCAAAAATGAAAATGAAAGAGAAATAATTTTGAATTGAAATTTAATGTCAAATAGAAAAAAAGGAAAAATTGTTGATTATTACGACACAGGAAAAATTTTAAATAATGGAGCAGATACCATTACATAATTTCTTGTTTTTCAATAAAAATGTAAATAACATGACAAAAAGAAGTACAAAAATGCAGCTATACACAACGTAAAATAAAAATTAAAATGCGCATGAATGAGAAACTAACATAATATTTTTAGATAGACTGCATCCTCATCAAATTACTCTATATATTTGAAAATAACTTTAATGTGATAAAAGAAGCAACCACCCATAAAAAAATCCTTTTATTCTAAATTTAGCTTCGAAAATCGAGTTAATTAAAAGGAATAAAACACCATTATAACAAAAAATATAGAAAATATCAACGCAAATCTTGAATGTAATAAAAAAAAGTTCTAGGAAATAAGAACACAGATTATTTCAATATTTGTACTGTCTGAGAATCGACAGAAAATGGGGAACTGAAGAAAACGTAGCTTCATTGAAATACTGACTCAGAGTCAAACAACACAAAAATTAGAAATTATTATGAAACTAGAGCGGGCAACACAAATACACACATAAAACTGACAACAAGCAAAAGACTATTAGAAAAATTAAAAAAGAGACATTTTTAAAAGGAAATGTAATAAACTAAGACATTTTTATAAATATATATTTCATAACAATAAAAAAACTTGTAATTATACGTAATATGATCCTTAAAGGAATTAAACAGGTCCTTAGGTTTCTGAAAAGGAAATTATTAAGTACTTTATATTTACAGGAGAAATGAAAATAATACAATAATAGTAGATGAAATTATTGCTTATCAGTAACTTGAAAGTAATCTCGAATGACCCAGAATGACTAGTAAAATATAAAAAAAATACATAAAGTTTAAGGTAACTGAAAGAACATTATGGTCAATTTTAATGGAAAACGACTTACAAGCAATTGTTACTAAAAAGAACTTTCTAATTTCAAAGACCACAGCTATCTTAAAAAAACTAATCATGTAAACTAAAGCATCAAACATAAAGAAGTGATGTAAGCGAGAAACTTATAAAATTTCTACTGTGAGAAACATTTGTGGATTTCACATTTACGTGAAGTAAATTATCTTATAACATATTTTTACATAGATAAATTGTTTATATTTCGTCCGATTCAATAATGAATGTTGTGTTCTTTTTCAGAATCATCTGAGAACATTCATCGTGTTTCAATACACCGAACCTGTGGAACACAACAAGCAACATAGCTTACCTAATGAAAAATGTTTAGGTGATCGGAACTTTAGTACTTAAAAAAGGTGCTCAGTGATAAAAACTCAGAAGATTTCTTCAAACAGACATCGATGAGGTGTGAGAGTTTTCACAATGTTATTTAAATATTGGTAAGTTTGTTTTACTGATATAGGTTTTTATTAGAACACGGATGGCCAAACAGTGGCTCTTGCGTAACACAAAGTGGCACAGTGAAGTTGTAACATTGGCTCGAGGAGACTTGCTGATAGATTTTAAAATTATTGAAATATACTGTTATGATTTTTGTGTATATAGGGTAAATAATATTTGTATTTGATTGTTTAATGCATTTATATTACTCTATGTTATATTTATTTCATACTATAATTGTACTATTCACAAGCAGTGCCGCCCCTTGCATTATAATGGCTATTCAATGAGAACTTGGCGAAATCTTGGCGGTAGAGCCAAGTTGGCATGATTTTTGGCGACCATGTTGGTGACTTCGGAGAGTCCTCTGGAATCTTTTAGAAGGTAGTGGATATCTCCACTAATGTCACGAGTGGTTATATTTCTGGAAGTTTCTGCCGCGCCTATAAAAAGATAAAATGTACGGGGATGAGTCTTGATTAAGCCAGCAAGTAGTGAGAATTGTTTTGACTAGATATTAGCTCGGCTGTGCTTGTGAATAATCTTTATGTACGTGTATTTTTAAACCCTGGTGATTGTGTTTGATTGTTGTTGAAGG
>BMAU01021347.1:0-150000 GCA_019973935.1 Trichonephila clavipes | reverse complement strand
ATTATCTTTTGGTTTCTCATTGTTCCTTAAGTTAAGGTTGATTTCAAGGCCAATTTTTGTTTTAAAAAATAGTTTATATAACTTAGAAGATTTTTCATTAATTTTTCCTGTTGAGAAAATGACTCGGCCAAAACTTTCTCAGGTTGTTATGACAAACAATATTTGGAAGAGATGGAATATACTGCTGAAAATGATTTATCTAAAAACCGGCCTTTCACTGATACTGAAATAAGACTTTCGAATACAAGTATTGCAGATAAAACTGAATATTTCCATGATGTGCCACACTACATTATAGTAGGCATATAGTAGTACTGTAACACACGGTTTAATTCTAAGACCAAAATGTAGGTGGCGGAACTTGTAACGGAAGTGTTATCGAATGAAACATTGCATTACCATCAGAGAGAGTTTGGAACTGAATGAGTGAGCGTTACCCGTCTCGCTGTCCAATCCTGGACTATGTAATTTACTTAATTCCCACTTATTTCGTCTAAATGTTTACCCTGTATTGTGTCTAAGTGTCTGTCCATTGTAACTGTGTTATTTTACGTCATTAAAATATTTTAATTACCCCGAGATTCTTTCGCGCGATTACTTTTGGTTTACCAGTAATGACATAAGAGACCGTTACAGTACTAAATTATGGTACTTGAGTTGTTGTTGGGGTGACTTTAGAACTGCCTAACTTCTCACATTTAAAACTAAAATAATTAAATTTTATGCACAAACCTCTGGAAATTTTTAGTTTAAGTTAGTATCATTATTATGTGTTGTGCATAAATGCTTTGTGTTTCAAAACTTTTGTGAAAATATTTTGTTAAGTTTAGTCTGAATAACCTGTCGTCGTAACAAACACTTTCAATATTATGCAAAAATATTTTTTAAATTAAAAAAAAAAAATTTTTTAGTCATAATTAATTGAAGTAGTATTTTTATATAGAACACAGAAGTTGGAAAATAAGATATTTAAAAAAATTATAGCTCTACAGGCATGTTTTATTTTATGTCTTTACAAACTTTAAATGCTTATTTATCAGACTTTTAATTTTGAAGATGTAGCTATTTTCTGTTCCCTAAGATTTTTCTCTGTTCAAAATACAGTCTCGAGATTTTTTGTAGGTACTCCCAAATATATGTTCTATAAAAGAGAATATGGATTTAGGTCTGAGAGAAAGAAAGAGGAGAGAGAGATCTAGTTATTTTTTTAAAAAAATGCTAAAATTAATACTTTGAAAAATTTCGTATTTTTTTCCAGCTTAAGCTAGAAAAGAACAAGGGAACAGATTATTAAATCCATATCAATTTTTGTTTGCAATAATCTAAGAAACATAAATCACTTAAATTGACTAAAAAATTTTAAAAACTGGGCATTTTACAAAAATTTGTAAAAAATATCAAAAATTCTTAATTTTTTAAAATTGTAAACTAAGTGCTAGTCAAACTGACTTTCTGCTTTCAGTATCAATTTAATAATATAATCTGAACATAAAACAAATTCTTTTTACTGATACAGTCTCTAAAAAAAAATTTTTTTTTGAAGAAAGAGTAGTGTGTAGCCTTTTTTAATCATATTTGCATTTAACTTCTACCTTGTCTTTTATTTATACATTTTTATGCATATTCCTTCATTATGCTACAATTTTATTTTTCAGGATTACATAAATTTTAGAATCAATAAGTAACTATATCATTAATATACAATGAAATTCAAAAATGTAAATGATTTTTTTTTGTATTAGATTAATCTAAAATAATTTGAAAATGGTATGGTAATTGAATTAAATAGTCATAATTAGAATAACTCTGAATTACTTCAATATTGCTAAATTTTGCTAGAAAAAGAAAACTTATTGTCTTTGAAATTTTGGCCTAATGTCATTTTTTAGGAAAATGCTCGTTGTATCATATCTACGGAAAGGATTTAAAGGGGACTTAGTCACGTGTTTTCGTTAAGAGAATGTGCAACGTAAAATAATGGAGACAAAACTAAGAAAATCATTAAACATTTCAGTAAAAATTTAATACAATATTGTTACGAATTTTGTGTAAAATAGTATAAATAATCTGTATTTAGATGTATAATGAATTTATATTACTGTTATAATTAATTTATTTTAAAATTGTAATATTCACAAGCAACGCCGTCCCTTACGTTTCAATGACGATTCAATAAGAACTTGGCGAAATCTTGGCATCAATTTTAGCAACCAATTTGGCGACCATGTTACTGACCATTTTTGGGAAGTTTTTGACCCTTTAGATTCTTCTGGAAATTAGTGGAGAAACAAATTAGTTTCCTTATCTATGATGCAAACGGATCTTTCTCGAAAGATCCACGACAGATAGGGAGTCAATCTGGTTTTGACAAGCAACTGGTAGACTTGCCTTGACCGTGATTACCGATTAGCTCGGCTGTTGAATAGGATGAGCAGTGCTTGAGAATAATCTTTTACATACGTGTATCTTAGGCACTAATAATTGGGTCTGAGTGCTATTGAAGGTGTGAAGACCTTCTGAGATTCCTTCTACGAATATTGCTACTGAATCCTGTATTTCACACACTATTGCATTTTCATCAATAAATTCCCATCGCTATTAAAGAACTCTCTTGTTCTTTGAGACTGATTTGTATAAAAAACTCGAACCTCGATCAACTCAACAATATGAAATACAAGTTTATTTTTACATCATCTATAATTACAGATCAATAAATCCCATACAATTATTTTCTTACTCAAAAACATTTATTGCAGCTACAGAAGATACAGTAGACTTTGAATACATTTCAAGAGCAATAGAAACTTAACAGGCATTTGTATGTTGCATAGGATATATATTGAAAGATATTAAGCAAATAAAGGAGTAGGGAATTAAAGTGTTAAGAGATACTAATTTAAATTACTTAACAATGTGCGATAGCTTATTATAATCACACATGACTCCAGCTTTGAAATTATACCTTTTTCAAATGCAGTAACTTAAGTCTTTTTTAGTTATATTTCTGATTTGAGTTCCCTTTTTGTTCTTTGGCTCTTCACATACACCATTCACTGAATAGGAATCCAGACGTGTTAGCCATACAAGACTGCAGTCACAGTTTATGGGGTTTCCTGAAATTTATTAATAAAATTAACACATTAATAATATAAAATACAGTCGGGCCCCAATTTAACGAATTCAATGGGACTGAACATTTTGTTCGTTAATTCCGGGTTATTGATGTGTAACATCTTTTTTTTCGGTTGCAAGATATTTTAGAGTGATTTTGTGGAAAGGGACGGAAATGTATAACAGGAAACCGGGGAAGCGCGTGGTATTTGTTTGACCAATGAGCGCACGCGGTACGTCGATCGACGCGAACTGTCCCCCCTTTCATAGTTTTGTTACTAATGATGACCTATTTTGAGCAGGGGAGGGCTTACACACTTACACACTAAAATATTAATCCCCATGTTAATCCTATAGTGCCATTTTTTTGATGATATGGGGTTAATATTTGGGGTCGATGGTACCACCTATTTGGTTAGGAAGTACAAGGATTCACCCCCCGGTGCCTCCCCTCTGAACAGCATTTTGCCAATAACTTGACACTTGAGCCTCTCAATCCACTCGGACCTGGCTCATTGGATCCCTTTGCCTCCATTGTATATCCCCACCAAAATTCTTGTTCATAGGGTCATTCCTTGTATTTTATTTCAAAATTTTAAACTTTTTAAAATTTGTAATATCTTTAAATGTATTTGAGTCTCTGTTTTCAGATTTGAATCCCCTCGGCGAGACCCATCCATTTATCCACTTAAATCTCTTTTGGTACGCCTAGGAGAGGGAGGCTCCAGCACTAAAACGCGATAACATGTCAGATGTTACACATCATATGCGACTACTGTAAGGCTCGCTTGTTTTTTTTTGTAGTTGTTATATCGGGGCCCCAAAGAGAATACAAATTTTTTGAACTCTTATCCTTTGGAAATTCTATAATGAGCAACTACTCCAAATTTTTCTCTTGTTAGAAATTATTTACTTTTTATTCGATAGCTACAAATACTATTAGTGAATTTTTATGCAACATTTCATTGGAAATTTTAAAATACGGACTAGTAGATGTTTGACAATATTTTTGATTCCTGACTAGAAAGTGTTCGTTTTCGAAAGAATACAGAGAAGATGCTGTGTCATTTGCATCCATCTGTATATGTTTTCACGGTTTCCAAAACATATAAATCTTTAGAAAATGTAACAGTTTTGATAGAAATTTCATAATGAATTTCTGCTTTAAAATCGTTATTCATTGGTTCCGATAAATCAACAAATTTCCTCAACTTCAATTGCACAAATAGGCAGCCCGTCATCAAATGTAAAATAATCGTTAATATATTAAAACATCTCCTACGTTGGGAAGAAAGGAGTTTCCTGTCCTATTCAATATCCACACGATATGTTACACTTATGGCTCATATACCTTTGTAAAGTCTAATAATGGTCTATATCAGGAATGTCAAACTCGATTCCCGCAACAAGCATTTTTGCGGCCCGGCCAGTATAGTGGCCCACAATAATATGTAAAAAAAAATAACAAAATTTCCACCGAAATAGGAAAGATAGTAGCAAAGAAGAGATATCAAGTGTCAGGACGTAAATATTTAATTTTTCTTGTTCTTTCATATTTGTTTATTATAATGCATTATTCGAAATAAACCTACGTTTCTGTGAATATTGATTTTCCTTGCGGGCCACCTTAGGTTAAACCTTGTTTATTAGGCCCATATCAGTTTTTAAGTTTGAGACCCTTGGTCTACACCCTTTACCGTCGAAATTTGCTGCGAACAAAAAAGTCTTTCTGTCCCGGATGATAAGAATTGTCCATTTGAAAAAAAAATCAATTATTTTCTAATTCAAACCAATAAAAAAATATTTTTTTTCAGCTGTTGAAAGGATTTGATAATTTGGGATTTTTTACTCGTTACATAGTTTTTTGCTTTTATTTTAATCGGGAAAAGAGAAAAATTCGTTAAATCGTGAAATTAGTTTATTATGGGTTGGACTGTACTACACTCATGTCCATAAATTAAGGATAATTCAGAATCATACAGAAATTGAACTCTAAAATAAAAATTTCACCTGTAGAATTATCACACACATCTTGAAGAATATGCACATTACAGGAAACCACCAGATGGCGCGGCTAGTACTTCACAAAGACGAGAGTGTAAGAGAGGGGTATATAAGGAATGGTGGCAAAGAAGTAAAATTGTTCACAAGCGCTTAAAAAGCCTTTCAGTGTAATAACCGCATAGTTATGGCACAAAGGAAACATTTGGATGAGTTTTTACGTGGTAGAATTATCGGAAAAACTGGAAGGTGGACGTACCCAGCTGGAAGTATCCAAGGAACTTGGAATCGCCCAGAGTGTCATCTCCAGGCTTTGGCAACGATTACAAGATGATGGTAATGTGAGTAGATGTTACAGCGCAGGTCACCTCCCGAGTTACAACGCCGAATGAGGACCGGTATTTGGCAGTTACTGCGAAAAGAAACAGACGGAGCACAGCATCAGACCTGTCTCGTCAGCTCTCTTCCGCTACCGGTAGGACAGTTTCAAGGCAGACCGTGTACAGACGCTTAGGGCACATTGGTCTATATGCTCGTAGGCCTGTCAGATGTGTTCCACTTACCGCAACTCACTGTAGGCTGCGATTATCCTGGAGTAGAGAGCATGCATTGTGGACACCACAACAGTGGTCTTGTGTGATGTTTTCCGACGAGTCCAGGTTTAGTTTGCAGTCTGATTCTCGCCGGACTTTAATATGGAGAGCGCCAGATACCCGTTACCACCAAGAGAACACCATTGAACGACACCGTTACGGTGGTGAAGGATGGCTCGTTTGGGGAGGAATTGTTCTTGGTTCCAGAACTGACCTGCATGTTCAGAGTGTAACTATGGCAGGACATATCTATCGGGATGTCATTCTGGAACAACATGTACGTTTGTTTCGGGGAACCATGGGTGCTGAATTTCTGTTTATGGATGACAACGCCCGTCCTCATCGTGCAAACATTGTAGACGAATGCCTTCAATCTTAGGATATCATCCGTATGGATTGGCCAGCATTCTCACCAGACTTGAATCCAATAGAGCATGTGTGGGATATGCTTGGCCGACGAATTGCAGCCCGTCAACCCCCTCCCACCTGTCTACTGGAATTTCAGAGGGCATTGCTTGATGAGTGGTGTAATATTCCCCAAGATCAGATTGATAATTTGATACTCAGCATGCCTAGGCGTTGTAACTCCTGTATTGCATCGTCCGGGAGACATACTCCGTAGTAACCATCATACTAACCATGTTATGTTGTTTTTTGTAAATAGGTTCTTTTTTAATTTTGCTCCAGGAAGTAAAAATCGCAATTTTTATTAATTATGTCAAACATATAGCATCTTTTTTGCTGTTTACCTTTTGTTTAATTAATAGATTTTACAAATAAGTCATATTTGTTTTGCTTCTGTCTCTTTCTTTGCCTGAACTTCATTATCCTTAATTTATGGACATGAGTGTATATTCGTGAGCGAGTGTGATCTTTTAAACAGGAAGTATACCCAGGATAACCTTGCTTCGTCAAAATATCGCAGCGTGAGTTAGGATTCTGAGCAAATATTCAGTCGTTTAATCAAAAAAGGTAAAATTCAATTATTAAAAGAATAGCTTCTTAAAAGTTATTTATTCAAATAACAATTATAATTCTGTCTCAAAGAACAAAATAATGTATAAATACAGAAATAAAAAGCACCCCCTCTAGCCCCTTCCTCAAAATCCTTTCTCAGTGGATCTGTACTGCATTAAAGAAACATTTTTGCCAAATTTCTGATCTATACGTCTAAAAGTTCAAAAACAGGATTTTTTTATATGTGTATAACGGCCCTGTAACTCCTTTTGGAGTCTATTTTTTGCTTAACCCAATCTTATATATATATATATATATATATATATATATATATATATATATATATATATATATATATATATATATATATATATATATATATATATATTTACATCTCTTATCAGTAAAAATAATAATAAAAAAACATGCTTGTCAAATTTCAAATCTGAAGGTTTAGTAGTCAAAAAAGAAAATTTATTTTATTTATAATGAGCCCGTAAATCTCCTTGGAAGTTGATTTTCAAAATTCTCGTTTTTCGTGGCTCACCTCTCATAAAAAGAAATCTGTTTGCAAAATTTCAAGTCTGTAAGCCTAATAGCTTTTTCTCCTGTATTTTTGTATAGATATAGTTAAACTTAAATTAATTAAAAAATACATAGGATAAAGGTTTTTTACTAACATTTTTATTTATGCCAGTAGAAAAAGTACTTCATTTTTTGTTGTGTAAATAAAAATTGTAAATATTTAAAAAATACGCACCATCAACATCCAATCTGACTAACTTTGGGTAAATTCCCGCAAATACTGCTTCCTTCAGATATACAATCTTGTTACCTCTGAAGTTAACAATAATCAATTGAGGCATATCAACAAACAAGTCATCTGGTAAGGTTTCAATTTGGTTTTTCCTGTGGTTATACAAAAAAAAAATTCTTTTAGTAAAATATGACGTAAAAGCATATCAGAATTAAGATAAAAATAATAAAGTTATATCAATAATTCATTTTTAAGACTTGATATAAATCATTAAAACTAGAATTATTATAAAATGTTGCTTTTTACATTTCATTTCAAACTCAAGGGGACAAAATGGTACTTAACAGGTGTAGGGAACTACTACTACATATAGAAAACATGCGACATCCCGGTTAATTTTGCTAATATTATACTTAGAGTGCTCTGTTTTCAAATACCACCAATATGTCATTGCAAATTATTTGAATTTATTACTTTTTTATTTTCTACACTGTTTTAGCTGGATTTTTCTACCAATTTGTTACAATGATGAAAAAGTGAGGTACATGCGTATTTTATCATCGACCAATTTTGTCAAATCAAAAAATGTCGCCAAATGCCGCGGTATGTATTAGCCGTAAACAAATCCTGAACATGCTTGAACACTCTAAAATTAATGATAGCATTAGTGACATTTTTTAATTGGTCGACGATATAGTACTTACTAAATCTGGAATTCACCGATGAAATGAGACCCAATAAGCTTTTACCAGCAGAAGAACGTTTTATCGCGACAATTTTTTAAGGCGTCGACTTAGTAGCTCAGAGTCGGTGCACTATTCCTCTTCGTGTTCTGAATTAGCTCTCGGGATTTATGATTCCATTTACAACTAGCCTTGCATTTTACTTATTGTTTAGTCGACGAATTTACTTCTGTATTTTTGTGTCAACCACATGCAGACATTAAACAAGAACCAATTTTAAGTTGATAATTTCGCCAATGTTAGTGCTGGTGACGACTTGGAAAAGTAGTCGCCAAATCATGGTCCCAATAACAAATACTTACCAAAGTTTTGTTTAATCCCAAATCTTGTTTTTTTTAAAAAAAATAATAATTTAAATCATTTATTTATATTTAATTTTTTCATTATTTATTTCACTTATTTTCATTTAATTATTCATTATTTAAAAGAGTTTTAATTTATTATCGAATCCTGATGAAAATGAACAAATTAGTGCAGTAAAATGCGTTTAACGCGAACACGCTTAAGACTAATGTCGGTGAACACGAAATAGTACAACGTTCACCGACTAACTACTATGTATCTTTAAGGGTTTTCGAATCTAAGTGACACTAAATATCATAAATATTATCCATTTATACGCTTTTGCAAAATCACGGTTCCGAACGTAGTCGGATACCTTTTAAGTAGGGTGTGAAATAAAAGAGGAGTGGTTTCATGTGTTTTGTAGAAAGGGGACTAACTTGGCTTTGTAATACCCTCTGAATAGCCTGTGACACGAGCCATTTTTATTTATCTAAGCTACTTTCACCCTTCACCCCTACAAACGCTACACAAAATCATCTCATCTGTCATCAATTGGCTTTGGAATTTGTGTGTGGTGCCGACTACATCCCAGTGAGGAATAAACATCAGCGGGTTTTTTTTCCCCTTTCTATTTCAGAAGAATTTTCTTACAATCACAATGGCAAAGAACTCAGGTGGAAAGCAAACTGTTAATTTACTTAAAATGAAGATGGAGCTTTTAAAGGCTTCTGATGTAAAACAGAAGTCGAAAACGTAAATCTGTTAAGATTTTGCTAATGCTAAATTTTGTATCAAATTTCTTGTAAATGTTTTTGTTTCATTGATTTTTATTAAATGCATGCATAAATATATATATAGCTGGTAAATAAAATGTACTTTAATAAACTTAATTTTGTTATATATATATATATATATATATATATATATATATATATATATATATATATATATATGTTTGCAGTATCTCTGAACACGAAATTCTTTTAACACGAAAAAATATTTCAGTGCCCCTCAGTGTTTCGTGTTAAACAATTTTCACCGTGTATGAAAAATCGACGTTTAAGAAAGAAATTTTATTATTAAAGAAAAAGCGTATTAATAACTTCATATACGTGGTTCAAAAATATTTGTTAAAAATATATAAGAGATTATTTGCTGTTTCATTTTTTTCTTACAATATGGTACTGTTAAAACAATAAATTCAGCAATAAATCCTCTCAAAATTTCACAGCTAATTTTAACACGAGATCAATGTATTCATGCTTAAAACGAAAAAAAATATATGTATAAAACTTCAAATAATTTCAAGTATTTAAAAAAGTTAAAATATTTGAAATTCATAAAAGGATAGTTGAAAAAAAAAGAAATAGTTTCAAATTCCTCATTAATCTGGGAAATTATAAATTCTTTTTTAATTAATTTATTTGCAGAACTTCTCATGCTCCACATTGCATAACATGAGGCTTATAGATGTAAGTGGTAACACAATTATACCATTTAAAACAAATTTGGGGAAAAAAACATTTAAGACAAAAACAAAATAAAAAGGAAGAGTGGAAATACACAAATATAAACAAGGGGATGTACCAATCAAACTTTAAAAATCTATACAGTAAGCAAATTTTCTTAAGACATTTAGGCTTTCAGTACAATTGACCAAGAAAGACAAAACAGGTGGCCAGGAAATACTTAAGCGCGTTTCAACTCCTTTTTTAAAATTCTCTCTTTTACAGAAATATAGTTTACAATACAACAATACATGTCCCACAGTTTCAGTATCCTGACCACAAGAACAAATATCACTCACAATTAAATTAAAAATTTAAATAAATATCTCTTAAAAAATTTTCATGTCCTGTTAGAATCTGGGATAACTTGAAATCAGTAACAAATTTCTTACATTTAAGCCGTTGATAAATGGTCGGGAAAAACCTTTTAGTCCACAAAGCTTTAAGCGAGGCCAAGAATTCGGTGTTGGAAATTAAATTTGAAAAAAAAATTAACAGGAATTTTTCTTGTGATATAATTTATATTTATTTCAATTTACTGCTTAAGAGAGAAAAAAAACACTCACATAAAGTTCATGGATGATAGTTTTGCTGGTCTCGGAAACATGTTTCTCTTCAGCGTTTTGATCTGACTCTTAATTATTGCCACTTGCATCAAGTCTTTCATATTCTCGAAAAGACCGTCAGACAAGGATGTAGTTCTCGTTTCAGATAAAAAGATATCGGACAATCCCTGATTAATATTATTAATGAAATCCTTACCCAATCTTTTGATAGTGACTCCAATAAGTTGCATTATTCGTAATTTGGTGAGTTTTTGGAACATGGGCCATTGTATAGCACGCTGAATGCGCACATTGTCCAAGACAAACATATGGACCAGGTTATTTGAAGAAGGCGTTTCATCAAAAAGTCCCGTCAGTGTAGTATTTTCAAATGTCAAGCCGAAGACCCTTTTTGAAATCAAAGCGTGTGCTGGCAAGAATTGCAATGTAGAATGCGACAGAGTGAAATGTTTGAATCTTAATTCACCTGTACGTTCGAAAAGTCCGGTTATTGTTTCCATTCTCGTAATATTGGAACACACTATGGCGGGATCATGAGGATATTTACAAGTACATGGCTCTATTAGTTCCGGAGGAGGACAATCTCCAGCTACGAAAGAAGATAAACATGTAAAGAGCAAGACAATTCCTAAGGAGAATTTAATAAACATATTGAAACTGAACTGTTCTGAACAGAACTTTTCGATAAAGCGTCTTTCCTTGCCTCAAAATGCTTCAAAGTATCAGAGCAGCTACTTATTTCGAGGATTTTAAGCGACAGTTTATCTCGAAGTTATTATCGAAACATGATTTGAAAATTGACTCCAGGAACACCTCAGCAAATTATAAGTAGACTTGTCTGAGTCGGAGAATTTTAATCAAATGATAGCTCAGATTTATATGCATGTGTACAGCGATTATTTCAAGAGCTTTATTGGCAATTAATTTACTAACACTATACAATAATCTATATATAGATTATGAGAAACGAACCACTCTCCCTCATTCATTCAATCATACATTACAAGATCTTCCAAACTATTAGACCTACAGAGATGAAATTTAACTAGGCATGAGAGACTCGTCCAAAAAAAAGAGACCGAAAGTTCACGCGCAGGGTATCTCATACCCAAGGGTGTTTAAATATTCTGTTTTTACCGTAAAGTGTGTGTACAAAAGTTAAAAAGGAAGACAAGTAGAAAATACAATATGTTTATTACATTTTTCACACTTATATTTGGTTTTTCTGGGTTTTTTTTTAATAAGGGCATTTAGTACGTTGCTTATACCCTTCTTTAATCTCTTTGTAAGTGAATGCCATGTTTTCACTGGATCTTAATTTTTTTTTTAATTTGTATCTTTTTAAAACTAAACATATAGGAGTAAACTTCTCTATTCTTTAAGTTCAAAAATTTTGGAATTTCTTTTTTATTTTCTATTATTGTTCCAGCAATAGTTTTTTTTCTTCAAAAATTCATCTTCAAGTGGATAAGATGTGTACCAGTTATCTCCTTTAAAATTACGTTCTTCCCAAATGTTTTTTTGTGTCCCTACATATAAAACATTTATTTTCAACCGTCTCTACACCTTTTAAATTTGGATCGATTTCAGTGGAGGAATCATATTTACTGTATACTCTACATCATTTGATTCTTTCCCATCATAACCACGAAGAGAATTTTTTCATCCGAAAATATTTTTGTACTATACCTATTAAACTCTGCATCTATTAAAATACTTAAATATCACATTTTTTCATCATAACTACAGTAATATGCCACAGAATAAGGACGATTTCAAACGTGTTCCTGCATTCGGAACTGTAACGTTGAGTTACGCGCAGGGTATGACATACCCGAAGTGGCGGTATCGAAAAATATATATTTAGAATTCGCCTAAAAGCTTAGGCCCTTCAAATTACATGACTTTAAAGTCTGCTACATGAAAAACTATTCATTTTCTAAAAATGGTTCAGAAGGAGCGTTGGAAAAAAGACTGTGGGAGTGACACACCCTACGCTAGAAGTGCCTGGTTAAAATGCATGTATTTTTCGTGAATAGAAATCCGCTAAAAACGGGTGTTTCGGAAATCGACTTCCAAAGATGAGGAAGAGGGTTGTCTGATGTAATAGATAAGAGAATCCCGTTTTTGAAGTATAATACAAACAGACTTTAAATTTTGCAAATATATTTTCCTAGAGGAGTAGAGATCATTTAGAAACAGGATTTGCGGAAACGACTTCCAAGGATGTGTGGCAGGGGTTACGAGCTGTAAAAGATAAATATACTTCCATTTTAGAACTTCTAGTCCTGTCCTTTTTAAATCAGGAAGCAAGGGCTATAAGAGTTTTTATTAATGCAAGAGTTGATTCCGCTGAAAAAGAATTTAAGAATGGAAAAATGTTTTTAAATGAAATAGAAACCAACGGAATAGAAACGGGTGGGGTGGCTAGTTAAAAAGAACCTGTGACAAAAGGGAAAGAGACACCACATTCACTCCATTCCCCCCTGCTGCCAAAGGCGTGTCATACACCAGCAATTTCTGGCTGCCCCAGAAGAAGAAATCTAAAGGATTGAGTCCAGAGAGCCTGATGTCCAAGCAACAGGTCCACTGCTTCCAATCTCTCTTCCGTAACATGCAGGAATGGAGGAGGGAATGCACCGCAATCGAAAATTGAACTGGTGCACCATCATGCATGAGCCACATGTTCTGGTGCGCAGTGGCCAGTACCCCCTGGAGGAACTCCGGGAGAAGTGCGAAATCAACATGTGCCGGTATCTTCAACTCTACTACGGCGTTCTAAATTCTCATATTTGCTTGACCCCACCCCCTCGTCTGGCTCAGGTCCTCCCGTCGGCTATTATTATCGCGTTTGTATCTGACTAAACGTGGTTTGCGACCCAATGTTCTGTGGTGATTTGTCCTACGCATGCTGCAAAATATCACCCTCTGAATTTGACAGTCAAATACGACAACACCTTGTAGATATTGGAAACTTGTATCTATATAAGGCGAATTTCTTATTCAAATCAAATGTAGAATTTACGATTGTACAAACATTTTCGTCTTTGATTACGTGCAGGTCATACTTTTTTAATTGTGGAAATACATATAAGACCAGGAGCGTTGCTATATACCGCGGTAACAATGATACGGGGCCCTCAAGCTACAGGGGCCCCTGCATGTGTGAAAACAATTCCAGTAACAGAGATTTCATATCTAAAAAAGGGCCCGGAAGGAATTTTAATACAGGGTCAACTCAGAACTAGCTACGCCAGTGTATAAGACTCAATGTTACATTTTTATATTTTTGTGGAATTTTTATGAAATTTTTGCATTGAAAGCTTTATTGCTAACACATTTCAAGAGTTTCTGATGTGTAAAAGCTGCAGTTATCAGCTGTTCCATAATTGCTGCTAAGAAAAATGTTATTAGTGTTTTTCATACGCTTTTTAACATAGGATGTGATAGCGATAAAAAAATAACAAGAGCAGACACTAGCTCATCATTAATTGGATACTTAAAACATCTGAAATCTCACTTCAAGATAAGGATGCTGATTACAAGTAATGAAAACTCAAGTGCTTCCGATGAGCTACTGAGAATTTACTTCCAATCTTTTTAATTTAAGTCTTTCCGATCCCAAAATGCAGACCAAATTGCTTCCAAAAAGACTAGGCTTATTATTTTCCATTTTATGGTTTTCTAACGTAAAAAGTGAATGCCCTCCAAAAGAAAACATACATCCTTGTCGTTGTGAAAGTCCTTCGGATCCAACCATAGTGTGCTCTAACATAACAAAAATGGAAACCATTAACGATGTATTCGAAAACTCAGATGGCATAAGATTCAAATATTTTATTTTAGAAAATTCGGCAATACAATTCTTACCTGCGTCTTCTTTGATTTCAAAAAGAATCAGAGGTCTGATGATAGTCAATACCACACTCGTTGGACTATTTGACCAGGTGCCATCTTCTTCTAACACAGTTGAAATGTTTATGCTAAATAACGTAGTCATACAGAGAGCTATTCAATGGCCTATGTTTCAAAAACTCACAAAGGTTATACAGATGCACTTAATCAATATAACAATTAAAAAATTAGGAAAAGAATTCACAGGCAATATTAATCAAGGAATAACTAGTCTTTTACTCTCTGATAACAAAATGACGACTTTGGCTGATGGGGTTTTTGTAAACTTGAATGATTTGTGGAATTTGCATATAATTAGAAATAACATCAAAACACTTAAAAGAAGCATGTTTGGAACACCGGCGAGAATCAGAAATTTTGATTTTATGTGAGTATTCTATTATTTATCTAAGTAAATTTAAAATAATATGTAGTCTTATAAACGTTAAAAAAACCTAAAGATTAATTAAATGTTATACTTTTAGATTGTTTGTATTGTTTGAAGTACTAACATTCCAAATTTCAGGTGTATTTGCGTTTACATGTAGCACTAGCAGATAATATAAAACATACATATTTATTTCGTTCGAAAACGTGCGAAAGGAATGCCGCTTAAAACTATATAACCTCGAATTCTCTGCTCGCAACCGAACAGGGGCTTTTGCTAGAACAATATTGTAACAGTCAGAATTGATATCAATTTTTGTTTAGATAGTAAATGT
The DNA here is from genome assembly GCA_019973935.1 of Trichonephila clavipes. Taxonomy (NCBI): domain Eukaryota; kingdom Metazoa; phylum Arthropoda; class Arachnida; order Araneae; family Nephilidae; genus Trichonephila; species Trichonephila clavipes. The sequence continues at coordinate 134,863 of BMAU01021347.1, read as the reverse complement.
TTACATTTGAAAGATGATAAAAAGTAAATATTAAAAATACACTAATAATAAATTATACATATATATATATATATATATATATATATATATATATATATATATATATATATATATATATGTTACCGTTAAAGTGTATAATTCAGTTATTTCATAGTATAACTAGTATTCCATGAAATAGCTAGACAAGTCAGTTAAAGTATGTAATAGATGAAAATTTCAAATTTTACCCAATTATTCTATGAAATAATTGGATAGACCGTTAAAGTGAAACATAAACAATTTCAAAGCTATTTTGTAAATTAATTGATCATAAACCGCTAAAACCTATTGAAAAATACATTTTATCCCTTTAGAGAATGAATAATAGATAAATAATAAGGGAAAACAGATTACATAATTTGTTATTCTTCATACTGCTAAAATTAGTTAAACAGAAAAGAGAAAAAAGAATATGTTTCAAAAACAGAATATATTTAAATATTAGTAACAAAAAATATATGCTGGAAAGAAAAGATTTTGCTTCATAAAATCATTGTGTGTAAACTTTTTAAAACAAGAATGCAAGAGAATATTACTTAAATATATTATGAGATACCTTTATTTTACTTTTCTTTATTTATTAGAGCAAGGATTGCTATGATGACACTTTGGATTGAACTGCTTGTTATTTTTGAAACAAGCACACTGTTTCGTATTACACCTTTTTATTACGCGAGCACTTTTTAACTCCTTGCACAGTACCGCAACTTGGAGATGTTGCAACAGATCAGAGCGTTGTGTCAATATTTGGAACAATGGAAATTAATTCTCGCTGACATATACTGAAATGATATCTAAAGTACAATTATTTTATTCCGCCTAAACGGAAAAATTCTTCCCAAAGCAACTAGAACCGGTTAAAAGAACTTTTGAGTGTCGTATTTTCTACTTTAACGATTAAGTAATCATTATTTTATAGAGTACCTAGTTAAATCGTAGAATTCAATAATTTTATATAATTTAACTGACTGATCTAGTTATTTCATGAAATACCTAGTTATTCTATGAAAAAACGGATTTAACACTCTAACGGTAACATATATTATATATATAGTATAATAAAATAAGGTATCAAGTAAACAAGTTGTTAGACCTAAAATGCCAAAGAAAAAAGAAATCGGAGTTCAAGATACACAACAGATGTAGATACAAAAAAAAATCTTTGGACTAAAATGGAGACCTATTATGATTTCTAGAGTTGTCGCTAAATTAGGGCCAGTGATTTAGGGTTAAGTATTGCTTTATGGATCCACCTTCCCCATATAGCAGAAATCTTCGACATTATATCTATATGCGCATTATATACTCTCAAATATCTTTTGACAAGATTTTAAATTAACACGGTACACGAATTTAACGAAATTTTGTTCTAGCAAGAATTCCAAGCAAGTGTGGGGATTCGTGCTCTTTGGATGAGGATGATTTATTCGAAGTTATCACAGTTAATGATAATAAGGAAGTCGATAATGAGGAAGTAGAAGATGAAGTTCAACTATTAACAGCTGATTTAATAAGTGAGGGCTTGAAATTCGGTACAAGTAGGAAACAATATTTTTTTTACTCACGATCCATAAAGCGTACATTAAAACTTCAACGTAATCACAAGTTTTATGTAGTAGGATATCAAAAATTATGTAAGCAAAACTTGAGAAACCAAAAAGAAAAAAAATACATCCCCTAATAACAGATTTTATAACATCAGCAACAACAAAAATCACCCGAGTTCGTTAATGAACGAAGTTCTTCATTTGAATCAAAACCAACAGTTGTGCTAGATCAGGTGATTCTCAACTTTTTTTTGTTACGTTATACTTTTCATAACATAAATAAAATTTAGTAACAAAATAAAATTTGACCACACACTAACATTAAAATAAGTTTAAAATAATTTTACTTATCTATAATGCATTTTCATTTATCCACGAAAGAATAAGTTAAATATACCACGAATACTTAGTTTATCTCTATAAAAATATCGAATGATTCTATTCCGGATTTTATTTTTCTTTCTCAGACTATAATTAATAATTTCAAAATAATTCGGTCTTACACTAAAGCGCCGAGGTGGCACAGTGGTTGAGAATCACTGTGCTAGAAATATGTGACACATATGATAGCATTTTTGATCCAATTCCTAATAAACGTGCACACTTGCTATCACGTAGCGATGTGGACACAATGGTTTTATTCCTAACTTCAATTTGAATTTTTATATGTTTATGTACATACAGACTGAATTTTCACTGTACACTATAAGTTTAATTTTTTTTAATAAATAGGAACTTTTTTGTTTTATAAATATGCTATATGGACTTTTATTATTACTCTTTTGCACGGTTTTTTCGGAAAATATTTAGAGATTTCTAACTGAAACGATTTTTTAAAATTTTGGAATAAAGCCCTCTATTTTTTTTACATGGTTATTGCTTGAAGAAATGATATTAAGTACATATTTAGCAGGGACGATGTTTATTTATTATAGTACAAAAGGGTACATATATCGCCTCATTGAAGAATTAAAAAGATGTGTTTGACCACGGATACTAATGCACATTTTGCATCTGTTTTTTATGCTGTTCACTATACTATCGAAGAGTTCTTGGAGGATATAGGACCATCGTCCATAAACAGAAAGTTGAACCTACACCACTCTTAAAAATTCGAACGTGATCAAGAATAATCTCTCTGCAATACCCTTGCTATGTAACGCTTTTTCGCTCAAAGATATGAAGCGGTGTTCTGTCATAGTGCCTGTTGCCTACACAAACCATCACGCCTAGGCCTTACCGATCACGTTCACAAACAAACTTTTGTGCATAACGGGTTTCACGATCTCTCCATATTAATTGGTGGCCAGAAACCCTCACCACACTGAAACGAGATTCGTCGGAGAATCTCTCGACCAATTTTGGAGATCCTAACCAACTTGTCCCTTATACCAATGCAATCTCTCATTAAATGTGTGGTTGAAGTGGGATGCAACGAACATCCTCCAGTGCATATGTCGCAGGGAATTGACGAGATTAGGAATTTCATCAAAGCCTTAAGGAATATGATCAATTGACGGTAGATGTTAAAATAACGCCTCTTAAAGGTCAATTTTCTGTTGAAAGTGTGATTATATCAAATCTCTGAACTATTTCAGTAAAATGATGAACTAGTCAGGATTTGCATTGGCAAAATGCTGTCCAAGATGGTGGAACACCTCGGGAGCACGAGTCCTTGTACTTCCTAACCATACAGATAATACTATCGATCCCTTAAATATCAACCCCATATCTTTAAAAAATGGCACCATAGTATTAACATAGGGATTGATATTTTAGTGTATAAGTAACCGAGAGGAAAGATGTTACACATCGAAAAATACCAGCCTAAATTTCTAATTATTTGTTAATTAGTTTCTAATCAATAATTTTTATTTCATTAACTATTGTTGTATTTCTTACTTCTACGTTTAATAATGCACCCTATTTGTTAAATAAACGCTTTTAAACTCTTGACAATATTATTTCATCATTTCAGTGAAACAGATCAGGGATTCGTTGAAATCCCTTACTTTTATCAGAGAAATGACCTTGAAGAGACGTTATTTTAACATTTCCCGTCAATTGATCCTCTCCCTTAGGAATTTGATGAAATTGCTAATTTCATCATTTTCTTGCGACACATACAAACCAACTCGATGTAATCGCTGCCGGAAGGTTCTCGCTGAAATATGCGTACTAGTAGCGGTTGCAAGGTTTGCAGCTATCTAACCAGGAGTGAAATTCCTGTCTTTTCATTCTACGAGGACTACATAGCGATACTCTAATGGTGTGGTGTTCCTACCACGCCCCCCGGTATGCGTTCGCAAAGCATTCTCACCTTCAACGATCTTCTTTACTCCCGAGATGACACTTTTCGATACACCCATTGTAGCTACTACAGTGGTGACACTTGGACCTGCTTACAGTAGTCTATCTGCTCGTCCACGACTGTAGTCACTCAAATGATATCTTGCTGACATTTTGCTCATAATTATTGCAAGAAATAACAGAATTCCAGAAATTTTTTTTTAAAAACATTTAGCACTATTTTCATTACACATCAAACAGCATGAAGTTTCGAATAAATCATCTCTCTTTTATACACATAACGAGTCCTGGTCTACCATATTCTCTGAATTTGAATTTACTTTTATTGGTCAGCTGTCTGAGATGCAATTTTCTTTAATCACTTGTCCCTTACTAATTGTCAAGTCGTATATATATATGAAATTAACACGATTTAAAATACACAGCATTTATGTGCCACAGAGCCAGTCGCCACAGCTATGTAGAAAGTTTCTGCTTACGCAAATATCTTATTGATGTTTATTTACAACTTAAATAAAATTAGGATTTAATTCATAACTGTAAAATGCATGATTTACTTGAATTAACGTTAATTAAATTTAATATCAAAAACTTTTCACAGCATTTTATTTGAAAGTTCGCATATTATTATCATGTCTTTCAAAAAAAGTTCTACGATAACTTTATGATTCGCAAGATATTTTTTATGTACACTAATGTACAAAAAAATTAGAGCACCAAGGAGTTGTCAAAATGAAGCGCAATTTTACATACGTAATGACTACTTTAACATAAGTAAATGATTTGAAAATCGAAGAACAAGGATCATTTATTTCAGAGACAAAGACAAAAGAACGCAGGATTTAATGCCCTGTTGAACTCCCTCTAGCACGAATGCACGATGTGATGCTATCGGCCATTGAGGCATACAAGTTCTGTAAGATGTCTTGAGACATTTCGTTCCATATTTGCAGTAACCATGCCTCTAGTTCGTTCAAACTCATGGGATGCCCAACTTGCCGTCCCAAATGATCCCAAAAATCCTCGATTGGAGACAAATCTGGGGATCGGGCATGCCAAGTATGGATAGTAACAGGAAAGAGACAGTCGTGTGACACCCTTGCCATGTGAGGCCGAGCATTGTCTTGTTGAAAAATAGCTTCTGAGAGCCATTGCATGAGTGGCAACACATGTGGTTGTAGGATGTCATGGACATATCGCTGGGCTGTCATGGTGTCACGGATCAATACTAGGGGTGACCGTGTATTGTAGGCAATGACACCCCATACCAACACACCACCTGTGGGAGCGGTGTGTCGCTGTAAAGCAAATGAAGGATTGAGGCGTTTACCACGGGGGCTCCCCACACGAACACGATTGTCATCACTGCTGAGATTGAATCTGGATTCGTCGCTAAAGACGACCTGATTCCATTCTGCTGCAGTCCAATTTTCTCGTGCGCGGCAGCACTCCAAACGGAGGCATTGATGGGTGGGCGTCAAGGGCAGCACACGTAACGGGCGCTGCGATCGCAAATGTCCTTCAGCCAGGCGCCTTCGAATGGTTCGAGAAGACACAGCAGCCCCTAGTGAAGGCGCTACTTGTGCCTAAAGGGCGGCGATGAAGCAGTTGGCTGAACGCGTGCATTTCTTACGATGTGGCGGTCTTCTCGACAATTGGTCTGTCGAGGGCGTCCTGAGCCTGGTCTTTGTGTGTGTAAATAACGTCTCCTCACAACACAATTAAAGCGGCCTAATTGATGAACTACTCGTCTAGCTGACCACAAAGCTTCCATCATGCCGATGATTCTCCCCCTCTCAAACTGCGACAGCTGCTCATATTGTCTTCGAAATAGGCGTAATGGCATTTACACCTCAGCGTTGTGTTTGTAAATGATTCAGCACACTCAAGGAAGCTTTAGTTACCTGTTTTATTCTCCGTGGAGAACGACGTGAAACGCCCTCTACCGGCTATACGTAATGCGCAATCACGCTGCATTTCTAATCATTTGCATATCTTTCCGACATGTACCTTTATACCACAAGTTTCGTTACGATCCCGAAATTACTTTTGGTGCGCTAATTTTTTTTGTCCATGAATGTATGATGCAGTGGATTATATTCTGTGTTGATGAAATGGAATGTACTACAGAAAGCAAATGGTAGATTATTGTTATTGTTGAAATTTCTTTTAAGTCCAACTGTACTAGATTTAATCACATAATGCTCTGCGGTTGAGTGAGCCAAATTTTCTTCCCTTTTCGAGTGCCGCAACTTGTGGAAGATACCTTTCTTTTAGTTAAATAAAAAGTTACAAACATTCTCAAATAAGAAAATATTTTCCGATAATATATACACTCAATATACTAAAATTTTTTAAAAATTGCACTTTTATTTTTTGACAATTTCTTAGTTTTTATTTAACTTGCCAATGTTAAAACACTAGTATTCTAATTGAGAAGTATAGGACATAAGGAGTAAGAAAAAAAATTAAAACCACTAAATCCAATATATTCATTGTTCGCCCGCTAATGCCAAAAACAACATCGGTTTTTTTAAAGGTAGCAATATTTTGTAATTTCATGCAACTATGAGTTCTCACCTTAAATAAACCAAGCGTATTAGAAAAAATTTAATTTCCCTTTTTTTTCAATAAAAAGAATACTATTTGAAATCAGATTTCTGAGAAAAATTCTGAAATAATCAGATATTGAAAGCCGGAGTATCACTAGCAGCTCATACGTGTGTGTTTAACGCCCAGCTTATCTTTTAACAGTTCTTCAGCAAACAATTTTCTTGCCCAAAATTTTCCAAAAAATAGGTACGCTTTTAATTGCAAATAATTAAATATAATAGTTAACAAAAATCAAAAATGGAAGAATATTATTTTAATTTTCAATTTTGAAGTCTTCACACTATTTTCTTTATTTTATAATTGTGGACATAACACATAATAGTTAACAGAGAGATAAAATGGAAGAATTTTATTTAAATTTTCAGTTTTAAAATCTGTACACTGTTTTTTATTTTATAATTGTGGAACACAAAATCTCTAAATGTTTGCTTTTTATAAGTACATTTTCCTAATGTGTTTTTTACAAAAACCGATATTAGATGTCACTGCGACAACAAGTATGTAAATTTTAAAATTAAGGCTTAAAAATTAAGTATTTTTACAAAGAAACCTTCTATTCCTGCTGCACCTAATTATTTAGTGATACCTATAGTAAATTAAGAAAGTCCTTCCATCAGATTATGAATGAAGCTTTATTCATGAAAAAGACTGGCATCTTCAAAATAAAATATGTTCTTTCTTATTTAGAAGGATGTGACTATCTAATTTTCGTAGACTGCATTTGCCATAAAAAGAAACTCAAGTTCGCGTAATACGTGATTTAAATTAATTGTCTTTATGAAAAAATCAATCAAATTCCTTTAATTGACATTTATGTTCTAAAGAAAGCGTAGGGGTGGAACAATAAGCCTAAAACGAAAAGGGAAAAGGTAAAGAGCTCTAGGCACGTTAAAATACTTTAAAGACCTACAAACAGGGACATATAAAAATACATAGAGGATCTGATATCTCAAATAATAATACTGATGATGATTACTTTAAACCCCTCCGGTATAGCACCAATGGAAAAAAAGCATGCTAAATGAAAATAAAACTAAAGCAGTATTATTGCTCAGTTATCAGTCGGATCTTCTGATCAAACAACTACGATCATTTGTTCTTCATGATTGTGGTGTAATAAGTGAATCAGATTAAAACTTCCAAAGCTTCCTTTGTCACTTCCAAGTGGTGGAACGCTGTTTCATACTTGGGAATGAAGCATCACGAATATTTGTTATACTGTGAAGCGAAAGACATTATCAGCACGACTCTTTTTTTCAAGATTAATTATATCGGAATTTTCTCAAAAATCTGACTATAAAATACATTTTTTAAAAATAAAAATGTTGGAAAATCTTATAAATTATGTTTAATAGTATGTTCACATACAATGTTAAACGCATTCGAGATGAAAATTATGTTTATCATTTATTAAGTTTTAATTATTAAAAGCGAAAAGGTAAAGTCGAATAAAACTACGAAATAAGACTTATCTTACAAAAATTGTGTATTTTTTTAGCTTTTGTACGAAACAATAAATATTTTGTACTTACAGGTTTTGCTTTCATCATTGAAAAGAAAATCTGAGTTCTTTCCTTTCTGTATTAAATTTGTATGCTTTTTCCTTTCTTACCATTTGTTTGTGACTTAACATGTTTAAAATATATATGACGGATTACTATTTTTACTACAAAAACACAAGTAGCTCAGACTTTTCAAGATGAATGTTTGAACAACTATGAACGCCTGCTAGACTGTGGACGTTTTCAATGCAGCGCGAACATACCGTGAACCGATTAATCTGACTGAGTCCAATGTACTTGCCGGGCGCCGCACCATCGCGAAGCGTGAATAAGAATTCAATCCCGCGGATGGGCGAGATGTAGGATGATGTTTCAGTTGTCAATCCCGTGTTTTTGCGGGGAGAGCTGACCAACGCTTATTTTTTCCCTTTTGTCGGTGTGTGGAGGAAAACCGATTTCTACAGCTGGCATCTCGGTGATCGCTTTTTTTCTCTATAGTGGCAGAAAATGTGTTAATCAGCATCGTGTGCTTCCACTTATGGTACATGTTTCGTTTGCACATAATCGCATGGATTGTGAAAAGTCGATTCTCCAGTCTAGCTGGCGTCGGTGTTCCACAAATATGTTTCATTTAGTATGCGCGTCTTACGTCTTAGTGAAGGCGGTCATCCTAAAATATCTTGGCGGTCCACCGGTCGATCTTGATCGATTTAATGCCCATCTCGGCATTAGAATATGTCCAAGACGGAAGATGCCCACTAAAAAAACGAGCCCAAGTGTTTTTCTCCTGCTTGTAATATTGAAAGGCTGGCCGGGATGGCGACTACGGGATAAATACCATGGCATCGCTGACATCTTGGAGGGTTGATCTAAATAGCTCTATCTTGCTTAGATGACACAGGACCAAGAGATCCAGACCCAGTCTTTTTGACTTTTAGAAGTTGCTCATTTTCCGCAACAATTGTGCAAGATTATATAAAGGGAGAGACTAACCATTTAAGATTTCAAGTAAATATATTAGGAATTTTTTTTAAAGATGAGATGTAACTTATTGCATATTTATTATAGCAATAGATAAACAATGTCTACTTAGTTTTAAAAATCAGTAAATACTTAATTTTAAAATATTTTTTTTTAATAATTTAACTTTAAATTTATATAATATTTTTATACTAAGTTAAATAGTTCCAAATAGAAATAATTTATTTTTAGAATGATAAACATAAGATTAAACTATTGTTTATACATGGAATTTTGGTGTACTAGATAGAACATTCTCAAACCGTTTAGTCACTGTAATTGTTTTCATAATTAGTATTTCGATTTTATTTGTAGGCATAATCGAATTGAATCCTTACCAGATGACATATTCACCGACATGCCTCATCTGAAAGCCGTTGGACTAAAAGGCAATAGAATTTCAATTTTGAAGGAACCGGTATTTGTTGGTGTATTTAACCAATTAGCAGTGCTGAATGTTGCAGGTAAGAAAATTATTATATTTAATTGAGTTTAAAGTTTCAATAATAGTTTATAAAAGTATTTACAAAAATCAAATATTTTTAAGACAAGCTACATTTTTTTAAGAAATAATTTTTGTGTTTGTGCCCCTTTTCAAAATGCCATAAAAAACACTGGTCAAAGTTACTTTAAATTTGAAATGAACATTCTTAAAGAAGGGGAAAATAAGATGTCATAAGAAAACAATTCATTAGCCTTGTTGTACGACTTTGTCGAGGTCAGTGGCGTACTACCATTGGGTTAGGCGGTGCCGGGAACAGGGGCCCTTAAGAGCCCAGGGGACCCTCGGGCCCTGATTACCTAGAAACTTACGATAATTTCTCCCATATTGACGATATAATGAAAAAAGTTTCAACACAGCTATAATCATTGCCACTCAGTTGAAATTAATTTCAAACTTGTAGGGAACTCCCCAAAACTCTTTCCGTTGTTTGTATAATGTTGCGAACTTTACTTATTGAAATGTTTGTATACTTTTCAATTTTTCTTTATTTTTCTATAAACTGTTACTTGAAAATTCCATGAGAAATCTTACCATATTTATTATTAAAAAACCTACACAAGAAGCAATTTCTTCCTCTAGTTACATTCAATTTTTAATAACAGTATGATTCCTTATAAACTAGTTTCCTGTTTCAATATTTCACAATCTGCTCATATGAGCGATAGACTCCTATACTACCCCCCTCTGCTCTTTTACAGAAAAGTTTTTTAAATAATTATAATAATAATGTATTGTATTTTCTTGCTCATGCATATTTTTTGTATCATTTCCTGTCTATTTTGGTGGACCATTCTGCAACTATAAGCCCAACTAGTGTGGAAGTTCGATCCTTCCAAAAAAATAAATAAATAGCCAGGGATTTTTCAACGACGTTTTGTTGCGTAGCATTATATCTCTCCCCCTTTTAACGGCAGTTATTTCTCGAGCACTTATGAATTATATTGTACAAATTAGAAAACTAAAATTATGGATTAAAAAAAAAGGAAATCCAGTGGTGCGTTTAAGCGCAAATAACCCTAAGAAAGAGAATATAGTAAACAAAAATTGCCCCAAATTATCAAATTTCTTAATCAGCCTTTTACGAGTTCGTGGTGTCAAATCGAGCCTGAACGAACACAATAAAAATTCATGCACATATACGTAGGTAATGTATAGCTTTGCTTCTCTATATTCGGCAGAGGACGATAAAGAGCTGCGATGTTATAAATTAGCTTTGCATATTTAAAACATTTTTTTTTACTGGATAAAACCCAACCAAGGTATAACCATCATTTATTTATTTTGTACCAGGGTCTTTGGATACGTAGCTACGCACTAGTCGAGATAAATGAGCTTTTCCTCAATAAAGGTGCCAAACTTGAATAAAAAAAAAGTGCCTTTTTCCGTCAAAAAACCGAAACAATCATGCACAACGAACAATACAGTTAGTTCAATGTACACCTCATGCAGAAGCCGTACTAAAATTCGATTAAAAATGTAGCCGAATCCACTATCTTTATACCACTTAAGGCGCCATCTATTGATACTTTTTGGAACTTTTTATCTAATGCTATACCGTTTCCCTCAAATGCATTGAGCTCAAACTTGAACTTATACTCCCGACCAGTAGTTTTTTCCAACATTTTGAAAATTGAACTTTAAATTATAATCCCTCTGTACATTAAATATTTCACCAATTACAGTTTAAAGAAAAATTACTTCCACAGACGCGGATTAAAAAAATTTTCAAGTTTATTTTATAAAAAAATTTTTTTTGTGATTTTCAGAAAATCCAATAAAATGTGACTGTACCATTCGGTGGATGACAACTCGAGTTCATTCACAAGTTCTAGGAGCGTGTGTGGAACCAAGTGCTAAAAACGGGAAGAAAATTAAAGACTTGAGCGAAGAAGATTTCAAATATTGTAATTAAATAATGGAAATAACTTAATTACTATTAAATAAATGAACAAAAGAATTAGACTTGTGTTATCTTGAAATGGTATCAATAATTTTTTTTAAAAAAATGTCTGCTCTGTTTTATTGTAGATTAAAATTATTCTCACAGATAAATACACTCGATTAGACACTGATTAGAATGTTAATAAATAAAAATACATTATTCTGTATTACTGCATGCTGTACAATAATTTACATTTCAAAACGCACAAAATAATGAATCATTTAACAGTAAATAATTAAAACCTTTGAGGTGATTGAAATATCTGATACTTTATTACTTTATTTATTCACTTTTTTTAATATGTTGGGTAAAGTTGTAATTGCTATCAATAGATTGCTTAAACATGAGCGAGAACTGTTTCCACTGTTGGATGTAAATTTCAACATTTAGCAACGTTTTTCTTTTATTTGATGGAATTGGTCTGTGGTATAAAACGAAGTATCAAATATTGATACTAAGATCGTTTATAAGATAAATTTATCTTCTTGTTGAAACTCTGACCGGAGTACTAGTTCTTCGTTTGTATTTATCTTTAAAATAATAAAAATCAGGCTAGCTACCATAAAACATTTTTTAACGAGATCCCTCGTCAAAACAGGAGTAAGAATTCACATTCAAATGTTTAAAATAATATTAAAACAAGGACCCACTTTTTAGTAAAATTCTGAAATTTTTTTATAAACTGCAAATTGGTTTAATATAAAAAAATATTTAAGCAAATAACATAGCAAAACCAGTTATATGTTGAAAAAAATCCAACTCTAACTGCTATATATATATATATATATATATATATATATATAGTAGTCTATAATCAGTGGTGAAACACGAACACCAAAATACAAGCGCTTACAAAACACGCTAAAAGTATGCAGTTTAAACATATATATATATATATATATATATATATATATAATATATATATATATATATATATATATATATATATATATAATGAACATTGCACTAAGTAGAAGCGAAGGAGTGAAAATAATTTGAATATAAACTATAACAGAAAAATGATAATATAAATAGAAATTATTGTGGAAATTAAATTGATTAATTCTTAAGCTAGAAAAAATAAGTTGTTTTAATATGATGAGTAAGCAATATAAAACACCATCATCTTCAACAATAGCCACTATCGCAACATTTTGCGTCGTCTCCTGTTATGTTGACCTCCAACGATATGAGGCCATTTTTTAATCAGTTAACCGTTCCTTCATTAAAGTTAACCATAACATCATCTCTAAGCTTGTGCTGAATCTTAAAATTTCCCTTTCTCTGAGAATCACTAGGTTTTTGATAAAATTTGATGCAGATTCTATACTTAACTCATTCACTCTTTTCAGAGAAATAAAAATAGACGACAACCATTTGTAATATCAATCACTCGATGGCCAACTGGCAAGCCCAGCCCACTCGAACATGATGTAAATCACAGAGCACGTGCGTTAAGTTGTGCACAGTGCTGCTGTCCTAGTGCACAGTGCTGCTGTCCTAGAATTACTAAAACGTACAGGAAAAGGTAAGATGATACAAACTTCGAGCGAAGTTATGGTACACTCTTTTAGCCGACTCAAAATTTCAAACGAATTCCACGGAGGAAATACTTTCATGACGTGTAAGGCAGTGCTTCTCAAACTTTCAATACTGGCGCCCCCCTTTTCGATCACAATTTTTTCGCCCCCTATACATTAATAATGTACTGAATGCAATAATAATGCACTTTGACGCTAAAGTTACAACAGGCGATCTTAATTATAAACCATACAAATTAGTAACATAAGTATTAAATTTTGTATACTACTTTTAAGCAAAATAAATAAATAAATAAAATAATAGGATAATTATTATGTTATTTTTCCTTTCTCTAATTTTTAAATTGAACATATTGCAAAATGCGGTGGCTGCTTAGAAGACAAAATATAGATATCTGCTAAATATAGAAAAAGAACTCAGAGGGTCAATTTCTAATAATAAGCATTCCTTATAAAAACTTTGCTTTCCAAGACAAGCTCATGGACGCCATTAATACTTATTAAACTTGTTCTTAATTTAGTATTAATTAATTAGTTAGTTATAAAATATTCTGTGCAGCACTGATACATTAAAAGTATACCGGGTGAAGTGCCCTCTCTTTGCTCCAGTTCACATTTATAAGAAAATAAAACATTATTGATATAATAGCTGAATTGTAAGGGAAGCAAAACCAAGTGCTCGACAATGTTTACAAAAACGTAAAATGATTTTTTTAAAATCGTTGCTCAAATTATAATTAGTTTTAAGCGAATTGTAATTTTAAGCCTCACAGAGAATTAGCATTTATAATTGATGTTAAACAGTAGCGCACACAGGAATTTTTCAAGGCGGGTTCGGGGTCGAAAGTTCACCAATCTTGTATCAGGTTCCTTTTGATTTTGTCGATTTTCGGGAACAAAACACAGTAAAAAACTAATTCCTGAATAAATAATTAGCATTAACTAATAAAATTAATCATTAATAACAAATACTTAACTAAATTTTGCGTACTATAAACTTGGAATTATAATCAATCGGAAAAAAATCAAGGGCTTTGGGGGGGTCCGGACCCATCCACCCTTGTGTGCACCACTGTTAAATAATGATCAATAATATAAAATATCGATGAAGAATAATTGTATTATTTTTAATATTTTTAAAGTGAAAAGACCAACATGTTTTAACCCGGGAGCAGGCGCGCATTCGGTACGGTCCGGGTTATTGAGTCACCCCAATCTTTTTTTTATAATTATTTTATTGTACACGATACAAATCATGATTCCAGTGAATGATTTAGCTAAGAGAAAGTTTACTTACCTACTTTCAAGGACTTTTCAAATTTTCTTTGGTAATAAACAGTTTTGCCAGAATTAACGATTTTGTAATCTATGTGTCCCGCGCGACCACTTCCGGGTAAAAAGTATATTCATTATGATAATATGTATGTTACTGCTAAAAAATTGTGTGAAACGTTTTTCGTTATGCTTTATACATTGAGAATATTTATAAAAATATGTCTTGGCCAAGTAATCCTTCATGAGATAATGTGTGTGTGCTCTCCGTGGTTTCCCAAATATCATAAAACTCTTTTGCATGAAAAAAAGCGCAGCAGAGAACACGTAAGAGAGGGGTCATAACTAACTGTACCAATAACTTAGAAGGTCAAACAGATTACAGCTATAATGTGCAGTATTTCAAAAATAATGACAGTGATGAATTTTTTATGTTCCTAAAGTTTTTCGATTCTGGGTCCGGGATCTGGTTTTTCTCTGAAAGAGTAGTATGTTAGGTTAAAAAAGCGTAATAAAAAATCTCTCATCACGGGATGACAGTAAATCAAATAAAAGTTTTTTATTTGGTTATAGGATCAAAGATAGCTAATTAGGTATTGAAGAAGTTTTTATTTTTGATCGCTTAATATCGCCTATAAATTATATCAGAGTAAAAGTGCATTTTTTATTATGTCTGAAAGTATTTTGTTTTAATTCATTCCAGTAAACTAATTATTTTTTAAATCTTTTATTTTCGATATGCTCGCGCCCCCCAAGGGGGCGCGCCCCACAGTTTGAGAAGCACTGGTGTAAGGGCATTGAAAAGGTAATCTTAAGCCTTGTAGATGCGACAATTGTGTCAGTAGATAAGGTAGACAGGGGTTTGGGCTCAAATTTCTCGAGAAAAATGTTTTAAAATGATATTTTATATATATATATATATATATATATATATTATATAAGAAATATGTATTATATATCAAAAACAAGAAATAATAGATAATGAACATAACAAGAAATAGCGTAATAAAAATATAAAAGCTGAACATGAAGAACAAAATTATAGAGAAATAAAAAAAGAAACTACAAAAAAGAACCTAGCGAGTCAGAAAGCAATTTCGGACTTAGGACCGAATAAGTGGGGTTAAACTAGTTTGAAGGCGCCAACCTTCCCCCTTTGCAACTCGGTAGGAAAAACCAAATAAAATAAAATAAACAAAACTTCAGAGTATGGATAACTCACAGAGTATGATAAAACCACTCACTACTTTTATGTAACAAACTCTCCCAAACTCTTAATGCAGAAAAATCGCAAAATAATTACGTAAGAAAAGTAGAAAAATGCTAAAACAATTACATAAGAAAAGTATCTTTCAAAAGATAATTTAACAAAATTTCTTTACTCACAGAGCTTTTACGAAGAGAATCAAGCGTCTTGACATCAATGAAAATCAATTATTAACCAAGTTAAAAAAATTCGAATATACATAAACACATCTTTTGAGCTAACTTTTAAACCAGCCAGCAAAGACAGGTATCAAAAAAGACGACAATCAAATATGGTAGAATTTGAATTGGTTGATTGTCAAAAATGTAAATTTGCTAGGCTCTAATTTGGTTGGTTGTCAACAATGTGTAAGATGTTCAAGATGTGTGTGGAAAAAATGTAAACTGTGATATGAGAGTGTTATGATATAATCTCCTCAGCAAGACCACTAACATGCTGACTTTGAAATCCTATTGTTGTGTGGTGGTTTTGGAATTCGAAGTAGCAAGACGGTTAATGTATTTGTGATGAATATAAGTTCTTAAGAAATTAAAAGGGTATTCATGATCTAAACAACATTGAAATTTTTTTTGATATTATTGTATTTATCTATTTTGTGGGTAGTTAAGTTATCATTTCTAAATAAAAAATTCAAAATGATATTTCTGTAAATTGATATATGCAAGTTACTATTCCATACAGGAATTTTAATTATATGGAGCTTAAACGAACCTCTTTTGTCAAAAATGTTACTGACTACATTATTGTTAATAAGATGCAAGTCTAAATCCAAGAATTCCACCATATTAGAGTTGAAGTTAGTTTTAAGGAGCTTGAGATAATCAGGGTAAAACGTAATATTTGGTTTGTATTCACTATTTTTACCAAAAATTATTATATCATCTATATAACGATAAATCAAGTAAGAATCATTTACAACATGATCAATTTCAAAAAAATGTAAATATAGGTTCGCTAAACAATTACTAGCTTGACCACCCTGAGGTAATCCTTTGATCTGTTTATAAAGATTCTGATCAAAAAAATGCAATGAAATTTTCTTTTAATACGAGGTTAACAAGAATATCAAATTTTTCTTTTTTCATTGAAGTATATAATTCATATTTATCATAAATTAACTGTAGAACCTTAATCATATCGTCAATAACTATAGAATTAAAAAGGTCCTCGAAATCAAAGCCATGCATGGAAAAAATTAACATATCCTTAGTAACTCTAGCAATCTCTAAGCTATTTTTAATTATTGCCGTGTTTTGTAAGTTATCAATTAGATTTTGAAGAAGATATTGTAAGATCTTCCCAGACTTCGTGATATATGTATTGTATGTATCGTTGCAGAGTTGAATTAGTCGTCACAGGTACTCTGTAATCAGCAGGAGAATCATCTTCACTGAGATGAAGCTTAATTTAGCACTCAGACAAATTGGCTGCAGGATGGCAGACTATAAGAACTCCGAGAAATCAGATTTGCTTTTTTTGCCCATGACATCACAAATTGTAATGGTTGAACCTCGGAGAGGCTGTGTCCCCAAAAGATACCTGTTTAGGCGAACTCCTGCCCATACCATATTTGCGTCCCTACACCAGCAAATATGTGACATCGATTCATTCCATAAGCCCACAGATAATCGTGGTCTTGGTCTTCTTGACAGCAATCCAAGTAGAAGCACACGAGGTATCACGAATGAAATCGGAATTACACTCAATAGAGTGTGGAGGATTTTGAAGAGCAAAGATATATGCTCCCACATAACTTGCAGCGCATCCAGCGAAAAACAACTTTTTTCTTTACTTTTGTGTCTTTTCCTTTTGTTTTATGTCTAAAAATGCCAAATGAAACTTCAAAATAAGCACAACTTCATACATCCATATCTATTAAATGCACTCTATCTCGTCAGGTTGACGTTTATAGCCTTAAAGTTCTGACATGTGATTGGTAGCCTTTGCAAAAGGTGCTCTACTCGAAGTTTATGACATCTTGCTGAGATACTCTGCTTATATCGAGAAATTTACAATCAGTAGTTGAATTAGATTTTAATTTTCAGATCTCCAAGAACTACTTTTAAAATAGAAGGCTGTCCATAAATTGTATTTATTAAATAAATAAAAGCCTAATTCTTTTAATTGGACAAATATGTATGTAGGCTTTTCATATTAAATTTCCATTTGGGCATTGTTGCTGTAAAATAAATTATTGTAATGAAAATTTTATTGCTAATGCATTTTCTAACTTTGAGACACGTTAGAATTGCAGTTATCAGATATTCATAACTGCTAGAAAAGAAAGATGTTATTCGTTTGTATTAAGAGCAGACATGAAATCATCATTAATTCGATACTTTCATATCTACAGATAAATGAAATTTCGCTCCAAGATAAAAATAGACTACAAACAAATGAAATCAATACTACACTAGTTTAAATTCATTTTACATGCTTTGGTTGAACCACAGAACATTTATTTAAACTTTGTTCTTATTTAGGTCTTTCATAACTCAAAGATGTATACTAAATCGCTCATAGTAGTATTGTGTACATTGTTTTCCATTTTATGCTTCGCTAAAGTCAAAAGTGAATGCCCTCCAGAAGAAAACATACAACCTTGTCGCTGCGAAACTCCGAACCATCCGACTATAGTATGCTCCGGCATAACAAAAATGGAAACCATTAATGATGTATTCGAAAAATCAAATGACATAAGGTTCAAATATTTTATTCTAGAAAACTCAGCGTTGCAATATTTACCTGCGTATTCTTTAGTTTCAAAAAGAGTCCTAGGTCTTATGATAATGAATACCACACTGACTGGACTATTTGATGAGGTGCCGTCGTCTTCAAATACGGTTGAAATGTTTGCATTAAATGATGTAGTCATACAGCGTGCAATACAGTGGTCTATGTTTCAAAAACTCACGAAGCTAAAGGAAATTCAGCTCGTCAATATAACAATTAAGAAATTAGGAAAAGAGTTCATAAATAATATTAATCAAGGAATAAGCAGTATTTTTCTATCTGGTAACAAAATGACGTCTGTGGCTGAAGGGGCATTTGTAAATTTGAATAATCTTGAATTTTTGTCTATATTAAACAATGACCTCAAAACACTTACTAGAAGCATGTTTGGAAGACCTGCGAGTATCAAATATTTTGAATTCATGTGAGTATTTTTTTTATCTAAGTAACATTTAAATAATGTAGATTTAAGGATTTAAAAAAATCTAAGAATACTAAATGTTATATATATGTGAATTTTCATGTGTGTGACTCTCTCTCTCTCTCTCTCTGTTTTATGGTCATAATTTTTTTTAATTCATGTATCCCATCATTTTTTTCTACAACATGAATGCAAGTGTAAAATTAATTGTTATCAAAAAATAATTTGTTTGAATTATTGGATTGGTTATTTTAAATTTAGTTATCTTCAGGGATTTTGATAGTATTTAACCCAGCACTTGACACGCGAAAAAAGCGAACTGAATTTCAAGCGCACGGTATCTCATACCCAAGGGTATTTACATCCTTTATTAACGTAAAATTTGCATGAAAAGGTGAAAAAGGAAGAAAAGAAAGCAATACAATATGTTTATTACACTTTTAACGCGTAAATTTAGTTTTTCTGTTCTTTTTATTAGGTGCATTCAGTACATTGTTTATACACTCTTTTAGTGATCGTCTCGAGCAAGTGCGATGTTTTCACAGGAGCTTTGTTTGTTTGTTTGTTTTTTTTGAAATTTCGTAGAAGCATTGATAACTGGTTTTTTCATTCTTTACATTCTTCTGTAAATCGAAATTCAAAACACTTTAGAAATCGGCGTCTGGTTCGGTGTTTAGTAGGTGGTTTCTGAGTACTTAACAAAATAATTTGCGCATTTATTGTCACAACATTCAACAGCAAAAAATATTGTCATAGGCTAACGATTAAATTTTTTAGCACTCGAATATGATGTGGAAATTTTACGAAGGATAATAATTGCTTTCTCAGTTAAATTATCTGGATAGATTTCTGAAGATGAATCATACTTGCTATTATACTCTTTATCATTCTATTCCTTCTCATCATTCCCGCAAAGAGACTTTCTTAATTTAAAAAATCCTGATGTACTATATCTATTAAATTACTTAAATATCACATTTTTTCATCTTAACTACAATAAAAGAAAGGTTTTATAAGGCATGCTCATGAATTTAGAACTGTAAAGGTAATTCACTAGCAGGGTATGAAATACTTTAAGAGGCAGTATCAAAATACACTCTGTCGCAAAAAAATATATGCACCCAGAAGAAATCAAGCTACAATCACGAAACTCGGCAAGAATGTAGTCTGGTAAGAGATATGCAAATGATTAAAATTTCGAAGCCAATGAGACAAGGCTAAGTGTGCTATGCGCATATTAGTTGCGCAACTGGGAGAGTTTAAAAGCATGAGTACGAGCGCCGTACGGCTATCCAAACGAATCTGATGACTTTGATAGACGATATTGAGACTTAGGATGCCTCTAAGACGTAACCGGCGGCAGTACGAGCAGCTGACGGACTTTGATAGGGGCCGTATAATAGGCCTCAGAGAAGCAGGTTGGTCGAATAGACGTATCGGCCGCCACCTCGGTCGGAGCGATATGGTAGTTGCTCGGTGTTGGCAACAGTGGATCATAGAAGGTAGAGTGTACCGTCGCGGAGGGTCAGGACGTCCCAGGAACACAAATGATCGCGAGGATCGTGCAATCAGAAGAGTGGCCACTTCGGCACCAACAACGTCGCTAGCATCGATTCAACGCCACTTACCTCCTTCCAGACACCCAGTGCCATCAAGAGAAACCATAAGGAGACGACTGACCGAAGTTGGCTTGAGGAGCCGACGTCCGCTAAGACGCTTACCACTGACCCCACATCATAGGCAGTGTCGACTGGATTTTTGCCGACCTCGGGCAACTTGAGTGTGACAGACTGGAGACGTGTCATCTTCAGTGATGAATCCCGATTCAGTCTCAGTGCTGATGACCACCGCACACGTGTCTGGAGGCGCACCAGCCAGCGGTCCGATCCGGCATTTATTGTCGAGCGGCATACAGCAATTTCACAAGGTGTGACAGTGTGGGGAGCAATTTCTTGGGACACACGATCATCTTTAGTGGTCCTTCAAGGCACTTTGACAGCTCGCAGATACGTGGACGATATTTTAACGCCGATTGTGCTACCCATGCTATCAAGTCGCCCAGGTGCCATTTATCAACAGGATAATGCTCGTACACATACTGCGCGACACTCCCAACAATGTCTTCAAGGATATGACGTCCTACCATGGCCTGCCAGGTCACCAGATCTTTCGCCAATAGAGTATGTCTGGGACGCGCTGGGAAGGCAACTGCAGCCGTCCCGAGATACAGGAGAATTAACTGCGCAGATGCAAAGACTATGGCAGGATCTTCCACAGGGGGTCATAAGTGATCTAATTGAATCGATGCCACGCCGAATTTCGGCTTGTATAGCTGCCAGAGGTGGCTTTACAACTTACTGATTTTTAACCTTTTGCAAGCTGTAACCGCTTAATAAAATGATATTTTGTTCTGAATTTTTAATCATTTGTTTATTTTCATATACACTACATGCATACCAAATTTCGTGAATGTAGCTCAATTTCTTCTGGGTGCATATATTTTTTGCGACAGAGTGTATATATTTAGAATTCGTCTACAAGCTAAGGCCCCTCAAAGAATATGACCTTAAAGTCAGCGACATGAGAAAATATTCATTTTTTGAAAAAGGTTTAGATGGAGTCTTAAAAAAAGTTAGGTGCCGGGAATGACATAACTTGCGCGAGAAGTACTGGGTTAATTTAAATGTATAACACTCGCAATTTATTATATTTGTACCTTGCAGAAAATTTTCCTATACTTGTATGATAAATTTGCTAAGTTCCATTTATTAAAAGAATTATAGTTGATTACGTTCTTTTCGGATAATGGATAGAAAATACTATAAATGTAAAGGAGTTAAAGTGAAATACTTTGTCATCATGTTTAAAACTAATTATTTCTTTAGTTTTATATTTTACTTTTAAATTTAATGTATTGCACCTTTCATTCAAAATGATCCCCTTTTGACTTCACACAGGTCTTGAGACTCTAACCAATCATCTATCGAGACACGCCCTTCATCCTTGGGAATTTCCATCGCTGCATCACAATCGTTTTCCGATTATCATGCTTATATGCGCATAAATAATTACCATGAGTGAATACCAGTAATTTTTACTGTCGCATGGTTCCTGACGATTTGCACGTGTGTGTGTTTTAAACACGCTCTTTTTGCTTCATCTGTATGTAACGGAATCTTTGAACTCGATTTTCACCCAATTTAAAAGGTCAGATTAATTCGAAATTTTGGACGCTTGTCAAGGGCCAATGCCAATACAATTTAATAATTCTGCTCCATTGTCCTGATCAGCATCATCAGGATTAACGATTTCCCATTTCCAGATTTAGCGATTTATTCCAAATTTGGCGACTAAAAGATTAAGTTACAACCTTAAAGTGAAAACGCTCAGGTTAAAACAAATACAACAAACAAAAATGATTAATTCATCAATAAATGAATAATAGTTTAAAAAACTAAAATAACATGCTTTTATTTTAGATCGAACTAAAAAATGAAAAATAAGTTATAGTTTAGAAAAAAAACTAAAAAATGCGCATTTATACAAGGTAAACAAAAAAGTTCTTGCTGTTTTTAATGAACATGACATACAAACAGCGTAACCTATTGTTAGTCCTCGAAGTAATCACCATCGGCATCCAGCACCTTCTGCCGACGTGTCTCCAGTTGTTCAATCCCTTTGCAGTTAGACTCAGGGGTGTGGGACGTAAAGCCTGTGAGAGCTTGGCACACGTCTGCTTTATTGGTGAAGGATTTATCACGAAGATGATTGTCCAGGAAATGGAAGAGGTGATAATCTGAAGATACAAGGTCAGGTGGGTAAGGAGGATGGCACAAAGTCTCCCAACCAAGTCGCTGTATTCCTGGCCACCCGCGCAACATGCGGCCTCGCATTATCATGCAATAACAGTACACCCTTTCGATTAACCAGTGCTGGCTCCTTCTGATGCAGTGCCTGTTGTACGCGTTCCAATTGCTGCGAATACTGGTCCGCAGTGACCCTTTGACAGCAACTCATAATGTATCACTTGACGACAAGTCCACCAGACACAAAACATAATTTTGCGTGTGTGCCTAGGTGGTCTTGCGCTGTGCGGGACAGTATCCTGGGGTGACAATCAATGTTTGGAACGCTTGGGTGTGTCATACAGAACCCACTTCTCGCCACTGGTCAGCAATGATTGAATATGGATGCACTACGGTGGTGAGAAAGCTACGATAAACAGGCTGCCACTCGTTGTTGCTTATTGACTTCCAACAGCATGTGAGCAACCCACTTGCTTAGCCTGTACGTCTTATCTAAGCGATGCAGATGAAGTCTTGTGACGGCTCACGCGTATTTTCTTTAATATGTCCTTTGGGTTCTTTGGGCCAGAATTAATGGCAACTCTTTTCCAACAAAATCCAAGCAGTAAAGTGTGAATGAAAGATGCAAATGAACAAACTTCTAAATATCGGATCTTAGAGTAAGAGGTATGGCAATGTAAGGTAATGTTTGACAATTGAAGTTAGTTTGTGGCAGTTGATGGTTATTACAATTCATGGTTCAAGTCTGAATGAGTTTTGCGTGACGTGAGTACAAGTTATTAGTGATCGAACATATGAAACGGCCAAGATTCACACTAGTGCATACAAAGACAAGATTAAACATAGAACAAGATTGATCGTTGCTCCAAGCTGTAATAAGGTAGGATTGATTACTTAATATTAGAATCGGAGATTAGGCAGTTCACTTATTGATAGTCATCTTGTGACGAATCTGTACGGAACCTTTCCACTAATTTTCTTAGACGTCTTTTTGGGGAATGTAAATTCGCGTTTAGTTCCAATCAATTCCAAAAAGATGAACGAGATATGCAAAAAAGATAAGGTATTTAAGTCGAGCGTTGTAAGCTAGCAAAAAAAGATGATTGAAGGCTATTGAGCGAGCAACTTTAACCTCAATCTTAGAGGATTCAAGGATATTAAGATAGTAAAGAAGTATTGCTGCGATTCTACGGAAGTACCAGAAAGCTGATACAGCAAGCGGTAAATATAATTTACGTACGCTTAAAATAAGCGTCAGTTTAGTCGAATTAGTTAAAGCTAATGAAAGTTAAGAATTCGAGTACGTGTATTTCTCGGATCTACTATTTCGGTAGACCTTACTTGATCTTGAGCGTAATTATTAATTAGTTTCATCATTCGTAATTTAATTTAGTATAAATGCATATCCCTTTATTTGACGTAACATAAAAGTAGTATATGTTATTAGAATTTTTTTTGAGATATTGAAAATAATAAATAAATATTATTATTATTCAAAATGACTCTTAGTGGTTCTTTGCCTCAAATTAATCTTGGTGTCCAAGGTCAGACCCAGGGGGTCTCCACAGTGGCGCCCAACGAGTAAATCCCGAGTTTAGAGTCGGATCTAATTTTCGAACTATCCCTGAGTAGTATTTTTCGGGGGTAGAGAACGTGGCAAAGTTCTTGGAAAATATAGATAATAGCTTAACATATTACGAGATACCCACACAACTAGCTTATGCATATTTAAAGGGTCATCTCACAGGACGGGCACTAGATTGGTTTGAGGTTCTAGGTTATAGGGTTGTAGAAGACAAGGCGACGGATTACGCGCACTTAAAGCAAGCTTTGACAGAACAGTTCCCCGTGGTTAGAAATAGATCGGATCTAGAAACTCGTTTTTTCGCATCATCTCAGAAGCATAATTAAAAACCGTCTGTTTTTGTGTATGACTTATTAAAGATTCATAAAATATTTAAACTCGAAATGAAGGAGGAAAAATTGATCGATCATATTATTAGTAGGTTAGAACCTCAGATTTAGGGATCCGCAAACCACATCTAACCTTCTACAAATAATTGTTAAATATGAGGAAAGGTTTCTAAATAGAAAGATCAGAGGTTCGAGTTGGGAATTTCGAGATACAAATACAAGCGAGAACAATCATTTCCCTAATAGGAATCAACATTAAAATTGGAGGGAAACGAGAGGTAACATTAGATACTCCGACAATAGCAGACTACGGAGAGAGTTCAATAGATTTGAGAGTCAAGGTGTTGCGGATAATCGAAGATTCGATGGTCGACGTCGAGGTGGTCAATCTGATCATGGATTCCACAATAAAGGCGGTCGACAAGTTAGTTCGAAAAATAGTGCTTTCAGGGGTCAGAATGATCAAAACAGATATTTAAACTTTTAAGCGATCGATGCGAGTAAGGGCGCGATCGATCGCGATGTACAGAAAATACTCCAGATACGGAACACCGAACTATTAGGGTATCCTCATTACGAATGATTCCAGTAGATTTACCGTACGTCCCCATTCTTTTAAATGAGACATTCATTACAGCCCTTTGTGACACGAGAGCGGAGAAATCTTTCATATCAGATGGGGTCTATCGCAAATATTTTTCGTATCGACTTAGTCAAAAGACGAACGATAGAGTAGTGACGGCCCAGGGAGCCCCGTGTTGTCACTTAGGCCGGGTCGAATTACAGATTCGGATCCAAGAATTCCAGAAAATCTGGGAATTTCACATTCTTAACAATATGCAGTATCAATGTATTTTAGGCATTCATTTTATAAAGGAGTCCAAATTGACTTTAGATTTTGATCAGAAATCTCTGATCATTCCAGATGACCAAATTAAGTAGTTGCCAAAAGTGGAAAAGACGGTCGAGATTGATCTATCAGATACAAAGCTCGACGAAGGGCAAAAGCAAAAATAAAGGAATTTATTTAATGGTTTTAAATGGCTATTTTCAGATCAGTCGGGGTTAACTCATGTTTTATACCATGAAATCGATACTGGGGACAAGGGACCGGTTGTGTCGAGAACCTACCGATATGATAGGGTCAAACAAGAAATAATCAATTATCACATTGAGAAAATGTTGCAAGAGGATAGATCCGTCCTATTCAATCCCCATACGCGTCACCGGTAGTTTTAACGCACAAGAATAATGACCTTCCTCCAGATTCTCCAGAGGCGTATCGATTCGCGATTGACTATCGCAAACTTAATGCCATAACTAAATACCCGCAATATCCATTACCGGTGATTGATGATCTAATCACAAACATTCCGCATACCAGCGTCATGTCGACATTAGATTTAAAAAGTGGTTATTTTCAATTGGCGATTAGTCCGAAAGATATCGAGAAAACCGCGTTTATAACTCGCAATGGCACTTTTGCATTCCTCAGAATGCCTTTCGGTCTTTCAGGGGCGGCGCCAAATTTCCAAAAGGCCATAGGCATTATATTAAAACCTATTATTGGGCGTTTCGTGATGGTTTATATGGACGATGTTATTATAACATCTCCATCTTTTAATGAACACACAGATCATTTGAATCAGGTATTTACATTGTTGCGAGACGCAGAGCTAACTCTTAACAAAGAAAAATGTCACTTCGCACGTGACAAATTGAAGTATTTAGGTCTCATAATTAGTAAGGAAGGAATTGAAACCGACAATAGAGTAAAGTCAAGGTAATCGCAGAAATGAAACCTCCTAAAATTATTAAGGAAGTGTCGAAGTCTTTAGGGATGGCGGGGAGATATCATAAGTTTATATCACACTATGCAAATATATGTGAACCATTATATCGGTTAAAGAAAAAGGGGGCTAAATTTAATTGGTCAACGGAAGCACAGGATGCTTTTGATAAAATAAAACGAGCATTGACAAAGACACCAGTTTTGCAGTTGCCGAATTTAAAGAACAGTTTAACTTATTTACGGATGCTAGTGGAGTCGGAATTGGTGCTGTGCTTAATCAAAACCACAGACCGATTGCATTCGCGTCTAGAACCCTGAATAAGGCGGAAAGAAACTATACTGTTACTGAACGCGAATGTTTGGCGGTGATATGGGCATTAAATAAGTTTAAAACTTATTTCGAATCACTACCGGTGAAAGTAATCACAGATCACACGGCATTAACAAAGCTAATGAATGGGGACAACTTATCTAGTCGGATGATTGGATGGACACTCAAGTTATCCGAGTTCAACATAGAATGGGAACATCCACCGGGTGTCCAAAACGTTGTTGCGGACGTATTGTCTAGGAATCCAGTAGACAATATGGATGGATCCCAAATTTCGTGCGCAGCTCTTCGAGCTTTAGCCTTAAACTCCCTAGAACAATTCATTCGAGAGCAAAGGGAAGATCCTGAGTTAAGACACATCTATCGTTATTTAGAGAACCCAGACGATAGTTCCGTTAATGCAACTATATGCGAGAATTGGTCCCAGGATTTTAAACTTATAGATGGTCTATTCTTTTACGCGAGAGAAATATTCTACAACTCTTGGAGAACTAAGAGTGTACATTCCCAGATCTCTTCTCGAAGCAATAATGCACGAATTTCATGATCTACCATTAGCAGGCCATCTAAGAGAAAGAGGAAGACCTATTTAAAATTACGAGACACATGTTATTTTCTATATATGAGGAAATATATTTTTGAATATGTATCAATCTGTGACGGGTGTCAAAAATTTAATTACAAAAACGCGTTACCAGCTGGTCGATTAATTTCGATAGTATCAAATTACCCCAATGAAATCGTAACGTTAGACCTATTAGGCCCCTATCCCGAAAGATATAGATTTTTATTGGTAATAATTGACCACTTCACTAAGTGGAGTGAGCTGTTTCCTTTACGAAAGGCTTCGGCCCAGGCCATAGCTAACGCCCTTTTTGAAAATTATATTTCACGTTACGGAGCTCCGATTTCTTTAATTAGTGATAACAGACCCCAATTTATATCCGAGGTATTTGAACATCTAAGTCACAGGTTGGACATAAAACATATGAAAACGGTAACATACAGGCCGCAAGCGAATTTAACGGAAAGATTTAAGCGCAATTTAGTCCAGATGATAGCCTGTTTTGTAGAAAAAATCACGAAAACTGGGACCGATTTCTTAATGAGTTCGCTTTCGCGCTGCGCACTTCAGTTAATCAAACGACAAGTAAAACTCCGGCTGAGTTATTCTTAGGCAGAAAGATTATAACACCTTTTAGTAAATTAATAAATGTCACAGAGGGTGTTGAATATGTAGGAAGAAACATTGAGAAATTATTCGCTGAAGCAAGGCAGAATCTTCGGAAACAACATAAAACTTGGGAAAAATATTATAATCAGAAACGGAGGGAAGTTAACATCAAAGTAAATGATTTGTTATTGGTACAAACTCCTTTTATAAGTGCTGCGGGTAGGAGAGTGGTCGGAAAGTTTATGGCTAAGTTTGAAGGGCCATATAGAGTATTGGAGGTTCGGAATAATAATTTGATCATTTTCAAGAAAGGAAAAAGGGTCACAGTTAATATTGACCAGGTGCGAGTTTACCGTCCAAGACAATCCGACACGATTATTTCGGATAGTCATGTTGAGACACTATATGAAGGACAGAGGTCTAGTAATGGGTCAAGTAGATCACACCCAGGAAAATTCAAAGTATCTAGGAAAACCTCAAGTGAGGAGAGTAAGGGTCGTAAATCAAATAAGGGTAATGCCTGATGGGAGGATCCGAGATTGAAACGTAAAGTAGAGTCAAATGGGTCAGTGGACAGGAAGGATATAAAGATGTCCAAAATGTGCAGAAAAAGATCTCTGCAGGGGTCTGAACATAGGGACTATAAAAGGCCAACCCCTGAACCAACACAGGGGATAAAGAGAGAAATTCCGTCCTCGGTTTCACCTCAGAAATATAATTATAGAAGACCTAATAACCCCTCCCAGGGATCACAGTCCATTGCAGGTCCCTCACATCAAATAGATTCCAGGCAGGGCAAGCCACCTACAGAAGGGAGCAGAAAAGAAAGGAGTAAACAATATGACCAATCCCGGGAGACAAGGACAACTACAAGCATGACTAACAGGGCAGCTGAGAGGAGACCAGTCCGATCTAAATAGGCGATAGCAGTGAGACATTGTCCTTACTACCTACGTAGCCATGTAAAACAGCCCGAAGGAATTCCAGAGGAGTGGAGGAGCATCGGAATCGACAGTATCCCGCAGAACAACATCAGGAGAAAAAGCCTTAGACGGCGATCCGGTGCATAGGAGCGAATAGAGGACAAAGAAACAAATCTGGTTGTATCGTTGCTTTTTTTCTCCTTTCGAACAAGTGGTCGGAAGAATTATTGCAATGAAGCAGGTCAAGGGCGTATTTTTAATTTAAGAAGCCAAGCAAAAGTGGACACTACAATGAGTGTTTTTTCTTGATGAGAAAAATCAGCTTTTGTACTAATTTTTTTGTATAAATATGGAGAAAACATTTGTAAGAATGTATTTGTTTACTTCTATGTATGACTTCGCTAAGATGCGACAATTCCTTTGGTTGTTTGTTTTATTTTTTTGAAAAATGTTTGAAATTGTATGTATATGTATGTGTATATTTTGTCTCACATCTGGTGACTTGGGACACGGCGTAGTTAGGTAGGGCTAACATTTAATACTAACAAGCGCAGCATGTATGGAATGGGAATGTTAAGGAGCCAGATGCTTCAATTGATGTATATGAAAATGTTATGTAAAAAAGTGAATGAATTTGTATATACTATAGATGTTTGTTTCTTCACAAGATTTAAAGAGGTTCTTATTTCAGGGTAGCTGACCCTGAGCATTGTATAGCGAGCGAAGAATCAAGGTGTAAGTCAGAATATGGTTGTATAGTTGTATCATAAGTAGTTAAGGAAACCACATATGCAGGTTTTTTACCATTTCGAATGCTTTTCCCTTGCCTTTTAGCCAAATGGATGTGGTGTAGGAAAATTGTAATCCTATAAATGTTATGTCAAATATCAGGGAAGTTTTAGGTCGTAATTTTTTTCATTCCCTTAAGGGAGGATAATTTGTAAGGTATCCGATTGGTAGACACATATATTAAAGTCGTCGGGACAATAAATCAAGTTTAAGAATTGGTTACGTAATTTATTTTCAGGCCATTTGTGACCTTCGAATAAATCCCGTTTTCTTTTTGGAGGGGACCTTTCCACTAATCTTCTTAGGCGTCTTTTTGGGGAATGTAAATTCGCGTTTATTTCCAATCAACTCCAAAAAGATGAACGGGATATGCAAAAAAGAAAAGGTATTTAAGTCGAGCGTTGTAAGCTAGCAAAAAAAGATGATGGAAGGCTATTGAGCCAGCAACTTTAACCTCAATCTTAGAGGATTCAAGGATATTAAGATAGTAAATAAGTATTGCTGCGATTCTACGGAAGTACCAGAAAGCTAATATATAGCCAGCGGTAAATATAATTTACGTACGCTTAAAACAAGCGTCAGTTTAACCGAATTAGTTAAAGCTAATTAAATTTAAGAATTCGAGTACGCGCGCGCGCGTGTATTTCTCGGATCTCCTATTTCGGTAGACCTTACTTGACCTTGAGCGTAATTATTAATTAGTTGCATCATTCGTAATTTAATTTAGTATAAAGGCAAATCCCTTTATTTGACGTAACATAATAGTATATGTTATTAGAATTTTTTTTTTGAGAAATTGAAAATAATAAATAAATATTATTATTATTAAAAATGGCTCTTAGTGGTTCTTTGCCTCAAATTAATCTTGGTGTCCAAGGTGAGACCCAGGGGGTCTCCACAGTCTGAGTTATATAGATTAAGTCTTATTATAAATATATATATATTGTGTGTTGCGTATTTTGTCATCGTAGATTCTCTCATATTAATTATTATAATTTAATTTGTCAAAGGTTTAAGTTGTTTATCTTAATAAAGTCGTTAATATAATGTTGGATCCTAGTCCTTTCGTTAATCCTATGTCTCTAGCTCGCGCTGATACTTCGAGGGATGTTCTTCCAAGGGGAGGAACATCACAGTCTAACCACCGTTTCACTGGAAGTGTTGGTCTGGCAAGTTCACCACACGTTTGACTATTTTCCTCCTCAATGGCCGCCTACAGGGCCTCGTCATCGAAGGCCTGCGCTCGCCCTGTTTGAGCTTTATCACAAAGGGACAAATCTCCCGAAATTTTGAATTTTCTTTCCTAAATTTTTGAAACCAATGCCTTGCCGTAACGTTCATTGACAGCTCTATCCACAAACGCATGACATATTCGGCGACTTGATATAGCGGCTGATAACCCCACTTTGGAGTCGTAAAGTAAACAACCCCGAACAAGCTTTTTCGTTGCGTCCATTTGGCTTCGCTACAATACGAGTTTCGATTGATGAATGTGAGCAGTGGTCCTGTGTGTTCGTTTATAACACCTGTTATTCCTACTCTCGACTGATGGTTTCTCAATTACGTCACAAGCGAATTTGCATACTTATTCTCACTTCTTTCAATGGAAACGAGCAAACGGCAAGAACGTTTTTGCTTACTTTGTAGTTAATCGAGTGTAAAAGTATAAAATAATCCTTAATATAACAATAAAATGATTCACGAGGAATTTAATGGCATTGTGGTAAAAGCGTAGGGCGCCCGATATCAATTGTTATAATTTCTTACCACTTCAATTCCGAAGTGCAGAGTTAGTGTAAAAATGTAGTACAAAACATCCCACGATTTTACCACAATGACATTAGTTTTCTTTTGTGATTCCTTTTATTTTCATTTTAAGAATTATTTTTTTTTAACTTTTTAGTTCGATTAAAACGCTATAACCGTGTTTTTTAGTTTTTTAAAACTATAATTTATTGTTAAAATAAATGTTATATACGTTAAAATTTAAGCATTATTGTTTAAATTTTGAAAGATGACTCAGTATCAAATTTCTACTTTCATTCAAATTGAATATTTAAGGAATATTTAGTGAATTTTATGAAATCCTTAGAATAACACTTTAGGGCAGTGTTTCTCAAAGTGTGGGGCGCGCCCCCCTGGGGGGGGGCTCGATGACCCTACAAGGGGGGCGCGAGCGTATCGAAAATTTAAAGATTTTTTTTAAAAAAAAATAACCGGAAAGAGAAGTAAAACAAAATGCTTTCTTCCATAATAAAAAAAATACACACAAACAACACTGACATAATTTATGTTTATTATCTGGCTTTTTTCCGTCATCAAATAGCTATCTTTGATCCCAAAACCAAATTAAAGAAAAAAAAAACATTTTGTTTTATTTGCTGTATTTCCTCAATGAGAGATTTTTTTATTACGTTTTAACATAAAATATTACTCGTTAAAAGAAAAAAACGAAACCCAGACCCTGAGAAAATTCTAAGATAAACAATTCACCACTGTAATTATTATTGAAATACTGTACATTAGTTGTAGAAAAAGAACAGAAAGTCATGGTTCACTTTTCAGCCAGGCTGCATATTACGTTTGCTAATCATTTGATTGACCTTCAATCTTATGGTATGGTTATTATTAATATTAGTTCCCTCCCATCTTTTATGTGTTTGCTTTTCGCTTAAGGAAATTGTAAATAATTGAGTTTTGCGATATTTGGAAAAGAATTGATTGGTTTAACATTTCTGTAGGATAATTGAAAAGTGTCTGATTTGCGTCCTTTATTATGGTCTTGTACTTTTGAATCATTTTAGTTCAGTTTTATTGGATTTTTCTCAAATCATCAAAGAATTGAATAGTCCTTGAAAGAAGGTAAGTATACTTTCTATAAATTAAAATATTCACTAGAATTCCGATTTGTATCGTGTACAGTAAAAATAATTCTAAACAAATGATTGGGGTGACTGAATCCCCCCCGCACTACCATTAATGTTAGTATCGAGTACGCGCCTGCTCCCGGGTTAAAACATTTTGAAGTCTTCTCGCTTTAAATGTTAAAAAGTAACACAATTATTCTTCATCGGAATTTTATATTCTTTTTCATAATTTAACATTAATTCTAAATGCTAATTGTGTGAGGTTTAAAATTACAGTTCTTTTAAACAGTTATTTACAATTATAGCATTTATCTAAAAAAAATCATTTTACATTTTTGTATACAATGTCGTGCACACAGTTTTACTCTCCTTACAGTTCAGCTATTATATCAAGAATGTTTTATTTTTTAAAAAAATGAACTCGTGCGAAGAGTCGGTGTTTCAGCCAATATACGTTTGATGTATCAGTACTGAAGAAGGTATTTTATAAATAATTTCTTATTACTGAATTTGGCCGCGGTAGCCGAGTGGTATAGGTATCGGATCGTGGCTTGCCTTGTCACGAGTTCGAGCCCAGTACCACTAAAGACCCGCCGTGTAGGGCAGCGATGCACGCTAAATCTGTCGAGAGCTGAAACGTCCTCCCGTTGGTGTGGTGTGGTAGTTAGGAGAGAGGGGTACCTGCTCAGGTGTCATCCACGTCACTTGACCATGGTTCAAAATTACGTGGTCCGTCGTCAAAAGCCCTCGTGCAGCTGAACAGTGCGACGTTAATATTCAATCAATCAATCTTATTACTAAATTAAGAACAAGTTTAATGATTATTAGGGACTTCCACGAGCTTGTCTTGTAGAGGAAAGTTTTTCAAAGGAAGGTTTAATATCAGAAATTGACACTTAAAGAGTTATTTTTCTATATTTAGCTGAGATCTATATTTTGTCTTCAAGGCATCCACTGCAGAAAATCCGGTTTGAAAAAGGTAGGATGTTGAAAATGGTAATAGTATACGAAGTGCTTTTGTTTTCAGTACAGATAATTCCTCATCCACCTCTACCCCAAATTCAAAGAGCGATTTATTACAAAATTGCCTTTTAATTTTTCACTGGATGTGAAATCTATGAAGATTTCTTCTTCGGAAGTTGAGAGCCCTTCTGGAGTATCTTGAAATAGATCCCTAATCCACTCGTAACTTGCTACCAAGCTGTCCTCATCCAGAAAATAATTTTAAAATTCTTTGCCAACATAGCTAAATGATTTTACATGTTTTAAAAACAACTTTCACATGTTGTTCTACAGATTTGTAAGTTTTAACACATATCGAGCTGGGGCTTTTTTCCATCATTTACTTCAGTAGTGGTAAATCCAAAATTTAAGTATTTTTGAGAAGATCGCCTTGATTTAATTTTCGGAACCATGCTCGTTCGTCTGTGTACTTGTTGATTCTTTATTATGGTCGAATGTTTGCTTACGACTTAAAAAAATGTATGTATGATATTGTTTTAATCTACTTCCGTAAATACTTAGTTACCGTGAATTACAATTAACGTGGAAATTTTAAAAAATGTACATTCAAGCTAGATTCGGTAGCTATAGGAGTATCGAGTCGACCAAAACTGACTGGAATTGTACGAGGAAAAGCATTTTTACATGTTTTGCGCAGACGTCCGATAGGTTGCCCAGACTCACGCAAACGTACCCTATAATGCCAGATGTGATGGATATGATAGAGGGCGACATTGACTAGACTATTATTCTAATGACATTTGTACTTTGAGAAATGAATGCTGAAGGAAATAAATCTTTAATTAAATACATCATTTTGCGATCTGTTCCAATTTAAAAATTAGAGAAAGAAAAATAACATAATTCTAAGTAATATATATTTTAAGTAATTTTCTTAAAATATATATTACTTAAAAGTTACATATACACAAAATTTAATATACTTATCGTATTAATTTGTACGGTTTATAATTAAGATCGTATTGTAACTTTAGCGTATCTCTCTCAAAGTGCATTTTTATTGCAGTAAATACATTATTGTTGTACAGGGGGGCGAGACAAAAATTATGATTGAAAATTGGGTCGCCAGTATTGAAAGTTTGAGAAACACTGCTTTAGGGAATTTCATTTTATTATCAATAATTATCATGTATGGTAGAGCATTTGGAATTATAAGGTGCAACTCTAATTACAGATATGAACACTGTTGGGTATTTAATGCTTGAAATGTTTAAAGAAATGTAATATTTTCGAAATATGAAAAATTTTATTTTTTACAAGAGCACACATAACTAATGATACGTTTAGATTTCCTATGTTTAAACAGTTCATAAATGTTTTTATGTAATTCATGTTTGATATTAAACTACACAGCAGAAAATTCAAAAAAATTTAAGCACCTAGATTTACGAAAATCCGTATTTTTCGATTCATTATTGAAAATGTTTACAAAATTGCATAAACTTAGTAACTATTAAATTTTTTATCTAAATATTTGTTCCCTTTCTCATAGGATACGCTCACAAAATGTAGCAATCTAATAGCAAATAAACTTACTGCAAAAAATACTACATTTTTTTAAGCTTACAG
Source organism: Trichonephila clavipes (assembly GCA_019973935.1). Lineage (NCBI taxonomy): Eukaryota > Metazoa > Arthropoda > Arachnida > Araneae > Nephilidae > Trichonephila > Trichonephila clavipes. The sequence goes on along the minus strand of BMAU01021347.1, from coordinate 99,963 downwards.
GTTCCTACTTGGGGAACAGTTTTTTTCATATTGAAAGGTTATTTGATGTATTGATTGACTGAGTTAATTTGAAATGTCAATTTAAGCGAAACTACGCGAAACAGACCGCATTAATACGAATGATTGAATCATAATTGGTACATCGTGGTCCATAGTTAACATCTACATTAATAATGGCAAAAATTCTATAACAAACGATGACTACTAGCGTCATATATATACGCGGTTCCTAACACGAATGATAAACATAAGACTACAATATTTTTGTTTGGAAGTTATATGGTACTTTAGTTAAAAAAACTCTTCAAACCTTTTAGCTGTTGTATGTCTCTAAAAATTTGTATTTTGATTTTATTTACAGGCATAACCGAATTGAAACCTTACCGGATGATTTCTTTACCGAAATGCCACATCTGAAAGGAGTAGGACTGTTAAGCAATAGGATTTCAATTTTGAACGAACCGGTATTTGCAAATGTTGTTAACCTATCAGCACTGTTGAATGTTGAGGGTAAGCAGAAAAAAGTTGTTATATCCAATTGAACCTAAAATATGAATTATGATTATTAACGATGTGGGTAGTGGTTAGAGCATCGGACTCCAGACCGGAAGGCCTGGGTTCGATGCCACCAAATACCCTCCGAGTGCACACGGAGAACTTGCTTGTTAAATCAGTGGATCCGAAATTCTTGTGGGCTGTATCACGAGTCCAGGGGACAGGAGAATATTTCTCTCCCATTCAGTTCCATGGCAAAATTGTGGAGGTTGAGATAGGTGGTGGCGCCATCTATCGTCCCTTCGGGGAATTTCACCGAGCTAAATCGTACTGTCACCTGTATGGAGCTCAAGACCTAGGCCAACGACAGGCGTACCTTCTAGCCCCTTGCCACGATGAATTTCGTGGGCCTCGTTCTGACTACGTCAGACAGGTGGCATTAGCCACAAAAATACCAACAACAACATAAAAATGAAATATCTGGAAATCGAATTTAATTTTTTTAATAAAATAATTGTTGTGTATACATTACACATTACTTTCTTTGATTCAATCCATAGGTTCTCAAGATGGTTCGTACGAATCCCTGAGGCTCCTTGCGAATGCCGACGGAATCCGTAAAAAGTTAAAATTAATTTAGGGGTGCGCAGAGAATGTTAGGGGGTGACAGTAGACAGCATGGGGATAACAAATCACCATAGAATCGGGGGGCGCAAACCACGTTTACTCGGAGTAGTTCGCGAAAACAGTTATGAAGGGTGTGATGTCTAGTGGGATGAAAAGAGGCAATAAATATAAGAAATACATTATTATACACTTAAAGCATGTTTACAATACAAACAATGCATCACAACTTGACGTCCGAAATGCAAAGAGAAGTGATTGTCACAGGAATTGTTCGAAGTTTCAATCCTGCGTAGGTCATAGCGTATCCGACACTGTTGGACTAATGATTGTCGAACGCGTTCATACAAATTTGGTGAGGTTACGACGACAATCTGTACCATCAGATACTCTACTGAGGAGAGACAGAGTATCTGACGTAATAGTACACAAGATATAGTAATAGTATAATAGTACTAGAGACGTTTCACATACACAAGCGATTTCAAAAGAAGGAGTCAAAGGAATTAAGGTCCACATGCAGACATAGCCTCCTTGAAAAGTAGTTCTGGTACCTTCTCCATGCTAGGCATCCATTGAAATCGGCACGGTGAATTTGTGAAGATCCCCTTGGATCTCACTTTGAGAACGAGAATGATTTTGAGTCAAAGAAGAACCAGTAGCCATTTTAATGAATAACTTTCTTTATTTGGATATCTTTCCCAAATAGAATCAAAGACTTTTAATAACAAATAATTTAAAATAGTATATGAGGTTTAAAAGGGACTTCCCTTTAAATTAACTTAAATATTTAATGATCCAATTAATTAACAATTAGAATATCTATCACGCAGAGATTACCGCAATAAGAGATCCCAGAATTATATTCAATAATATTCCTATTGAACATTTAATTTTAATCTCACTCCTAATATAAAGCTATAATGAAACTTTAATTTATAAATCAATATTACCACACTGCAGCTCAGCTCTTCCTGAGATTTATATCCACCTAGAAATCTTCAATAATTCTCTAACTTCACTATTATTCCTTCCTGCTTCAATCTCTCTCTCCAATCTCTCTTCCTCTCTCTCATCTCTTACTGCTATTTACTTTACTATTCCGTTTGACTTAAATACTCTATCTAATCTGCATAACAAGGAATCCTGTCCTCTTTTTGGAGCTGATTGGAAATAGGTAGGGGAATTAAATTTTTCCCTAAAAAAGACGTCTCAGGATAGTGATAAAGTTCCGTATAGGTTTGTCACAAATTCCTGCATATTCCTTGTGTTCGTATAATCCGACATTGTTACCAAATGCATTTTAACACCCACTCTTTATGCAACTCATACTCAAGCTTTTATTCTCACAGGCGAGTGGTAAATTTGAATACGTAGAGGTTTTTCAAACCTACCACGGCCCTTCAACTCCCCTCGTCTGGCCCATTGTCCTCCCGATGGCTACTATATTATCACGATTTTTTGCTGACTAAATTTGGTTTGCAACCTAATGTTCTGTGGTGATTTTCCGTCCACATGCAGCTTAATATCACCCTTCTGAATTTTTCGGACGAATTCAGCAACACCCTGTAAAAGGTACCCACTTCATAGATCCGAGGAATATACTTCCTGAAAATATCCATAATATGTGCGTAATGATTATTAAATATCCATTGAATGTTTGAAAGCAAATGATATCTAACGGAAGTATTGGATTGTAGGAAAAACAAGCTTCATATATCAGCAATATAAATTTAATTTTTAAACATTTATATGAATAATTAAAAGATAAAATTATTTTTAAAAAGACAACGATTATCAAACTGTAACATTCATTTCATGCGGATTAATTTTAATTTCCAGAAAATCCAATAAAATGTGACTGCACCCTACAATGGATTACAAAACAAGATCACAGGGATGTTTATGGAACGTGTGAGGAGCCTAGTACAGTACAAGGGAAGAGAATAGCAAGTTTGTCCGAAGAACACTTCAAATACTGTAATAATTAAATAAGGAGAGTAATTTAATTATTATTGAATTAATAAAAGAAATAATTATACATGTGTTATCTTTAAGTGGTAATAAATTCTTTAGAAAAATGTAAGCTTCAACTCTTTGGAGAGAAATTAGAATTATTCTTACAGTAAATATATACAAATTACAATTGGAATGTTGATAAAATGTTGTAGCAAATAATGTAATACTACTAAGTGCTATATGCAAATAATTAATTCGAAAACTCGCAAAATATCAATCGTTTAACAGTAAACTAATAAAACTATTGATGCAATCAAAGTATTGATACTAAAATATGTTATAAGATAGATTAGTTTTCTTATCCAACCGTTTCGTTTGGTATTTCATGATAATGTAATACTATGCGTTCTTTTTAGATTATTATCATCTAAATCCTACCTGTAAGCTTTCAGTTGTAATAAAAAAAATTAATATTGCTCTCGCCTCTTGATTTAAAAAGAACAATACTTGAGCTTTTAAAGCAAAAGTGTATTCATCATATGCTTCCCAGGAGCTTCTTCCTTGTAGATGATTTCCTCAGACCCTATTTTTAGTGGATTTCTACTCAACAAAAGAAACATGCTTGTGCAATTTTAAATCTGTACGTCCAAATTGTTCCAAAGAAATTTTTTTTATCTATAATGCTCCCGTAATCTCCCGCAAACCCCTCTGGAAGTCAATTTCGGCAAAACACGTTCTTGACAGATTACTATTCAACAGAAGAAACACGATTACCAAATTTCAAATATGCATTTTTATCTATAATGTTTCTACAACCCCGCGCAATTCCCTCCTTGTGGTTGATTTCCGCAAAATCTATTACTTTTAGATATAAAGTAAGAAATGCTTACAAATTTCAAGTTTGCAAGTCTAATAGTTCGCAAAAGAGAATTTTATTATATACAGTTTTGCTTATTCATTATGTAAACATTAAGCAATAAAATGTTCCATTATTTTTTTACTTTTCAAACCTTTTGTTACTTATCATTAATTTTAGGTAAATATATAAAGATTTATGTTTTAGCAAAATTTGTTCGGAACGAATTTATTTTCCTATACATAAATAATGTTTCACTCAGTGTAGTACATTCTATGAACTGATTAACAGTACTAAATGAAGTATACTTGAGTATATAAAGAAAGAAAGAAAGAACATATATGAGAGTGGATTCTGCTGTTCAGAGACTAAGGTAGAACATCTGTACCAAAATATGATCATTTGTAAAAAAGAAGCCTATAAGATTGACAACAATTAATGGCTAAAAAAGATTCTTAAATGAAAAACATCAGAGTATTTTCCCATCCTAAAAAATAGAACTTGTCTTGAAAATGATCCATAAAAAACATTGAATACATATAGAAATATAGGGAATCAGTGGCGTAACGAGAATATTAGGGGCCCCTTGCAAAGTCAGGTTTGGGGCCTCAAGCCGGATCTTTCAAAGGATTGCTAAAATCATAACACATGCTTTGGTCCCCCTATAATCCTGGGGTGGGAGTGTACGTTACGCCATTGGGTATGGAGTTACAAAAACACTGGCGTGCAAAGCTTAAGCAACAGGTGTTTTTTCCCATAATTTCAGGAGAAATTATCCGAGAGACATGAAATTCAGAAGTAAGAAACAGCATTTTGTACATAATAAACAATGACGGAAGCAGTGCACAACGGAGAGTATTAGGCCCTTAGCAAAGTCAAGTTTGAGCGCCCAAGCCGGATCGTACAAAGGATTTCAAGACCATAACATAGGCTGTGATTCCCCTCTCCCTCTAGAATCCTGCCTCTCTCCTGCCGGGGGTTGCGGGGGTGTACGTTGCGCTACTGTAGAGAACACAAAAATACATTTTAAAAATTAATTTAAACTTAAAATTTTAAATGAACACACACAGCACTAAATAGATAAACATAAGGTAATGAGTAAAAATGTAAAAAAATATAACCAAAACTTAATAATATAACTCGAATATAAAACATGTTATAAAGAAAACTAAATTACGACATAACAAGAAAAAAATTTCTAGAATGACGAATCAGCAATACAAAACATCCACTAATAATAGAGTAAATAGTTAGATTCTTCAAGTAATTACAGTTACAATAATGAGTATAGCAATAACAAAAATAATTACAGCTATAAACAAGAAAGAACTCTTCATAAGCATTAGAGAAATGAGTAAACAAATCGCGTTGCCAAAACCAAAATTTAATTTTTGAAACAATACTTACTACAAAGATTCATACGAAAAATAAAAACTACTATAAAAACAAAAACAAAAAAATGAATAAACACACGGATGTTCGTGTCAGAGAAACTTGATACATTATGCTATGCTACAGCTATACGCGATGGAACGGTACTATCAATGGAAAGAAAAAAAATAGAAGCGCATTAGCAGATTGTGTGAAATAAAAATTTATAAAAAATTCACACTAAACGTTTTTTTAAGTTTAAACTACCATCAATATGTGTACCAAAACATGCCTTTTGTAACACAGTATTTAAATAACTATTTATCAAAACTGCAATTTGTAAAAATATATGTATGAAACTTCACACAAACTTTGTTCTTGGTACTTTTCAACAAATGGTCAAAAAGCTCTACGAAATTAATTAATTTTCATTGAAGTTAAGGTTAGATTTTCATCTAAAAGTATTTAAACGAGTAATCCGGCTAAAACCCGGTTCAAGATTTTATCAAAACAAAAAATCTCAAGTCTCACATTTTTATTATTACGGTGTGATTATGCCAAGTTGAAAGGATATGATCACGAAATCTTGGTAGGCATTATTTTTTTAGAGCTCTAATGACACTACAGATGCACCGAGTATAGAAACTGATGCACATTAAATTTGTCGAGGTTCCAAGTTGTAAAATTGGTTTAATCTATGGAAATTTAGAAAGTTAGGACTCAGCATGTTGTGTTTTTATCATTTGACCGCAAATCAAAATTGAGAGTTCAGTGGCCAACAAACCTCTTGTCTCTTCGAAATACGAAATTAAAAAAATATTTACTCCCATATTGTCCTTAGCATGAAAACTAGGAAAAAAATTAAACACACAAAATAAGACGCTTAACAAATATTAAAAAAACAATGTATTAGGAGTATAAGAGATGCTTATTTTCAAGTTTTAAAATCAATTAAAAGCAATAAAGCAATTAGGAGTCGCACGCAGAATGTCGGGCCGATTGCGAATGCGGTCCTCTAGGCAGATTTAAATCGGAACAAAATCTTGTCGCTATCAACATTAAATTGTTAAAAATTCGGCAGAATAAAATGGTCGTACATCAAATAAACAATCTAGTTTTGTAGTCCCGATATGTGAAGACCACTAGGCTACCGCGGCCATTTTTGAGTGGAAAGTAGTAAATTGTTCTTTGTACAGTAATACACTGAACTTATGCAAAAGGTGGGACTAAGTGATAAACGTGCAAGTCGAGGTATGATTTTGAATATAAATACATGTATATTATTTTAATTTAGGTCCTGAGTCAAAAGAAATCAACAATTTAAAAAAGTTTAGATAGCACGCAACACATAGATAACAATAAAATCTTATAAAGGGTGTTTTTTTCGAGGTATACAACTTTAAATTGCAATAAAACAACGATGTATTATTCGATTGACATGAATTTTTTTATTCGAAAGATAATCTTGTGGCATTACATTTTAAATATGATTTCTGGCATATCACTGCCATGGCTGGGTTGGATGTAGTCCAATCTGGATGTCCGATTTTCGATGACTTCATAAGCGAATTTCGTTTAGCGATGAAGCGCACTTCTGGTTGAATGGCTACGTCAACAAACAAAACTACCGCATTTCGAGTGAAGCTAATCCACAAGTGTATGTCGAAACACCGTTACATCCAGAAAAACTGACTGTTTGGTGCGCTTTATGGGCTGGTGGAATCATTGGTCCGTACTTCTTCAAAAACGATGAAGGCCACAACGTTACAGTCAATGGTGATCGGTATAGAGCCATGGTTACTAACTTTTGCATTCCTGAATTGAACAATCATGATGTCCAGGAGCTGTGGTTCCAAAAAGACGGCGCAACATGTTACACAGCTCGTGCCACAATCGATTTATTGAAAGACGCGTTTGGTGACCACCTAATTTCACGTTTTGGACCTGTGAATTGGCCTCCAAGATCTTGTGATTAAACACCGCTAGACTATTTTCTGTGGGGCTATCTAAAGTCATTGGTCTATGCGGATAAACCACAAACGCTTGACCATTTGGAAGACAACATTTGCCGTGTTATTGCCGATATACGGCCACAAATGTTGGAAAAAGTCATCGAAAATTGGACGTCCAGATTGGACTACATTCGAGCCAGCCGTGGCAGTCATTTGCCAGAAATCATATTTAAAATGTAATGCCACAAGATTATCTTTCGAATAAAAATAATTCATGTCAATCGAATAATACATCATTGTTTTATTGCAATTTAAAGTTCTATACCTCTAAAAAAACACCCTATATAACACACATACAAAATAGTAAGCAGAAGTTATTTTAATGTAGAACGTTTAATAAAATCTAACCAGCTCAAAGATTTTTTTCTACAGCAAAGAGTTCCCTCGGAGTATGCTAATAATTTTTTTTTATTCCTTGTTTTGTTGAACCAATATGCTCATCATTCAAGTCTATATTCTCTAAAACGTGTAACCCTTTTTTCACTTAAACTGAAACTTTCGGTAAAATTCCCAACTGTCATTAGATCTTCTGATTGAACTGGGTATAAAGACTCAGACTTCTTCATTGTCTTGCTTTTGCTCAAACAATTCTGTGAGCTCATCCATTGTCAGCTCCTCATTGGGAGACTAAAAAAAATTCTAAATTTATTTGCCTGGGAAGATCGGCAAATTTTTTAATCACATTACCAATTTCCCTAATTTTACCAAATATTTTTTTTCAAACAAAAGACAAATCGACGAGATTTGAAAACCGTGTAATTCCGGATTCGCATAACTGATAGAAATTGATAGAAACACCAGAGAGCATCACTCAGATCACTTTTAATGGATGTCCATGGAATTCTTTTATCTCTGAAACATAGCATTTTTGTTCTTCTGTCATCAACAGATAAGGTACACCTTTTTCGGTCTTTTTCTGCTTTTTTTAATTACAATTTGTCTCCTGATATCTTAAACAAAACTCTCAGTCTCCAGATATAATCAATAAACTACTCACCTAATATGTAGTTCTAACAAAGGAAATAACATTTCCTTGTCACACATGTGTCCAAGCTATTCTTTTACTTCATGCCATTGCTTTTTGACTAAATTTCATTGTTATCATGGCCAGAAAAACAATCTTAACCTCAATCCTTACAAAAACGTGCGGCACCGTTTGAAAACTTTTGACCAAATGAGGTACCCATGAAATATGAAATAAAAAGAAACTAATTGAGGATATCATTGTTTCCTGTCATCATGTATTAACGAAGGAAGAGCTTAAAACTATTTTCAGCTCAATGAAACATCTACATGAAGCTGTAATAAAGATTAAAGGCAACCTCACTAAATTCTGATAAATCACTGATATCATCAGTATCTAATGTATTTCGACAGTTATTACCTCATAACTCTTTATGAGTTGTAAATATTTGATTTTTGTTTATTGAATTGAATTGAGTATAGAATTCCCTTTAAAAAAGATATAAAATACTTAGCATATTGTGCTACGTAACATTTTCTATAAGCATACAAACTTAAAAAACCTAACAATTTAAAAATGTGTTCACGATTTTGCCCACCACCGTATATACGATTTATATATACATATAAATGTCAATTAGTCTATATTTTTCAAAAATATATTTAAATTACCTAAATTACTTGTATATATATATATATAGTTTATATTTATATATTCAAAATTCTCTATTTAAGAGAGATGAATAAACAATAATTTTTAAAACTGAAAAATTATTACAAACATTAGAAATTAAAATAACAGATTTTAAATATAAAATATGGATGCTAATTCAGTATTATAAAGATTGCTGACTCAGGACAGCCCTTATATATAAAAGTGGGTTGAACATGTTTTTGACCGGCCAACCTTCCACCTTCCTTTTAATAACATTGAGCAGAAATCTATTGAAAATAATGGATACAATGTCTAAAACTATTATAAGAAAAAGGTAACTTACCTAAAAATTGCATTCAAAGATGCACAGCCCGCGCTAAATCTGAGTACAATAAACAAGTTATCGGTAGATTCTGGGCCCAAATGCAAATTCAAAGCATGATAATGGCTGAATAGTACATGTAGGCACTTAGTAAATGTAAAGAATATAAATAAAATACTAAAAAGTGTGTATGCATACTACCATTACTTTAGGGACACTAGGATTATAAATGTATTAAAAAAATTACTACGATTAAAATAAAACTAAGAGAATAAAAAATTTTATTTCAGATTAGAACACAGAGATAACTGTATCTATCAAAGAAAAATAAAAAAAATGTATAATAATAAACTATTAATAAACTAAGGAATTTTAATTCTTACTATTTAGAATTTCATTATTCAAAAAACTATTAATAAAATTAATTGGGTATTTTTGAATTAAGCAATATTTAGTGAAAAAATGTTTATAGTTTTTTTTATTTTTTCTAATTTTTTTTAAACAAGAAATTTATTGCGTTGTATGTAATAAATAACAATATATCTGAATATAGAAACATGTACATTGCTCTCCCAATTTTGTACTTACGAGCTATCGCAACAAAGCCAACGTTCAAGATAACTCGCCAAGTTAGCAACCCTGATTTCCCATGTGTCGTCCGCGCTGAATGGACTAAATTCATGATGGTCACATGATAAAGGCAATCACGCGTTTCCCATTGATTAAAAAATGACATACTAGTTGTTCAACTTATAAAGTTTAGATAACATTTAAATTTTGATGATTGGGTAAAGAGTTCACGTGTTAAAATTCTTCAAACAGTTTTCAAAATTTAAAAAAAAAACTTACATCATACGAATAATTTTAAATTAATTTTATTTAGCTTAACTATGTGCATTATTATATCATTGACAAAAATGTACTTTCTAAAAGAAAGTTTCTGCAAAAAGCAAAGGTTGGCAACAATGCAGCACATGAACTAATGGGCTCAATTCATGAAGTCACTTGATAAAAACAAACACATGTTTTCCATTGAATTCAAAACAAATATTAACCTAATTGTACTTGTTCTATTTGTAAAACTCAGGTAAAACTTCAAATTTCATATTTGGGTAAAGATGTTTAAATGTTAAAGCAAAAAATTTCTACAAAAAGATTTTTTTTTAAATTAAAAAAAAATCATATTTTATGTTTATTTTTTTAAATAAAATGCATTTTGTACACATATGTACTTTTTAAGAGAAAGTTTCTGCAAAGAGCAAAACTTGGCAACACCGGAGCGTGTGAACTGATTAGCTGGAAGTACTAGATAGTTTTTATCGTGTAAGTATGACGTCGCATGAGATTTTGAATTAATGGGCTAGAATCACATGGCTTTCACTATCATGTGACTAACGTCACATGACTTGAGCCCTTTGGCTGGATACGCGTAATTATATTTATGACATAATTATGATGTCGCATTAATTTATGAACTGATTGGCTGAAAACATGTGACAATTATCATGTGACTATGACGTCACATGAATTAAGTCCATTATTTTCTCTTGCGCTCCTCTTCTCTCGTTCACTCTCTGGAGTTGAGTGGATGTGGGCTGTATGACAATAATACTTAAAAAAAATAAATAAATAAAACTTCTCGGGGAAAAGTGTGCATGAAATTTTTACTTAACAACAACAAAAAAAAAAAACACGCGCCAAAAATTTTCCAGTTTAAAACTTCACGCGCGTTTCTAGCCAGGGCACGATTGCCGACTACAGCTTACTAAATCCGAGTGAACGTAACACATCCGAACGTGACACCTAATTTAGATTCACTCTTCAACAAAACGCGCGTAAAAAGTTATCACTTAAAAAAAAAGCGTTTTCCTCGTTTGCTCAAAAAACTTGATTTTTATTTTCTTCAAATCCGAAAACATCTTTTTGTACTTTAACCCTTTCTCAGATTACTATCTTTAGTTGTTATGTCTCGAAGAAGTTTGAATTTTACATAGTCAGCTAAATCAAATGTTTTTATTTTTTAGAACCAATATTGTTTTTGATTTCTTTCTGCTATTGAATACTGATTAAATCATCAGACAGACATTTCTCAAGAAAATATTCAGTCATGAGTTTAAGAGCGATGTTCCCTTTTTTCGTTTGGATAAGTTTAATCAGTTACGCGCTTGCAGATCAATGTGCTCCTGCTGCTCTTGTAAAGCCTTGTGTTTGCTCATCTAATGGTGCTGAAACTTTTTTGACGTGCAATAACATAACAAAACAAACTGATTTTAGTGATCTGATTCGAAATTCCAAAGATTATCAGTTCGATTATTTGTTGTTGAAGCATTCTTCAGTAGACTATGTTCCCCGGCAGCTGCTGACAGAAAAATCGTTCATTTCAGTACGCATCGTAAAATCTAATCTAAGTGACCTCTTTGACGAAGGATCCGACCAAGTCAATAATCTTGAAAGTCTAATTATTGAAACGGTGATCTTGAAAAATGGATTTCGTTGGGAGAAGTACCGGAATATTCCGAACTTGAAAAAACTTTTAGTCAAAAACGTCAATGTGCCAGCCTTGAATGATAAGTTCGTCGATAGCGTGAGCCAAAAATTGGAACATTTAACACTTTTAAGAACAAATACTTCTCACTTAATCGACAATGCATTTGCAAATATGTGGAATTTAACTGATGTTATCATTCAAGAGAGTGAAGTAACCGAGTTGAAAAGGAGTATGTTTGCCAACATTAGCCTAATTAGGAACTTCTTTTTTGAGTATGAAAATGTTTATTTTTATGCTTTACAAAATACAGTAGTCGAATAAACAATATACATTTCGACGAAATAATTTTAAACGTCGTTCATAAACATTTCCTTTAAAGTAGCCCTCTCCCAATCATCTTTAAATTTCACCATTTTAAAAATTTCGGGAATTGTTCAGTATATATATATGATTCTAAAATACACTTTAAACCATTTCATACATTTTAAGAGCCTAGCATATAACTGTTTATATATATAGTTGCAAAAAGATAAAAAAATACAAACCATATTTATAAGTGAATACATCAATATTTTGTGTTCTTTTTTCGGGTTATGGTTGTGTTAGGTGTATTGTATTTATGTTAGACATCAATACAGCGCTTCTTAAACTTTCAATGTTTGCGACCGAATTTTCACCCATAATTTTCTTTGCCTCTCCCCCATCCAAATCATAACAATGTATTGACTTCAATAATAATGTACTTTGACGTAAAGCTACGATACGAATTTAATTATAAACCGCAAAAAAATATTAATTTTTTTATATACTTTTATGTATGGCAAGCCCATGGGGGGTGGGGGGTCACTGGGAATTGTTAAACTTGTTCTTAACTTGGTATTGTTAAACTAATTATCAAACGCATTTTACAGTACTGATACATTTATAGATATATTATATCAGTGTAAATACGTATTTTATTTCTTATTATGTCAAAATGTGTTTCGTTTTACTTCATTTCAGTAAATTAGCAATATTTTTAAGTAATGTTTTAATTTCGACTTTTCGATATGCTCCGCCCCCTCCCCTCTTTGGGTTATCACGCCTCTCTAGGGGACGTGTCCCCCTCCCCCCAGTTTGAGAAACGCTGCATTAATACTCTATTTTCTTTTTTTATTCTAAATTATGTTTTGAATGGTAGTATAAGGTGTACCTTTCTGTAAGTATAAGGTGTACTGCCATGTTGAAAATGTGAAATAATTCTTTCTAGTTTTTGTTTTGTTTTACATTGAAGCTTATGTTAAAATATAAGTATATATTTTTTGCCTAAATATTCCTTCATAGTTCTTCAAATCAGGCAATTTAAACATCTTTCAATTATCACTTTGAATTTAACAGCATATTCAATTTGCATTAACCAAAATTAGTTATAGGTATTTTTTAGAAATTCTAATTAGAGATAAATGCATTGGCATAAATGTGTTAAACTATAATAATTTATACGTGAGTACGAAGAAGAACTTTTACTTCTTTTCTTTTTTTCTTTCGTTTTGTATCAAATTACTTTTTTAAATGATACTATAGTACTTATGTAATTTAGCTAGAATTAAAAATAACGGAGAAAGTGCATTTAAAATGCACCCCAAACCTAATATAATGTATTTTCTTTCTTCAGTGGCAACCGCATAGAAATTTTGCCCGACAACTTGTTCTCGGATATGTCTCTACTTTTACGAGTAGGACTGAAAAATAATAAGATTACAAATATACCAGAGAAAGTGTTCCGTGGCATTTATGATCAATTATTGGTTTTGCTTTTGGAAGGTGAGTTAACGAATATGGTACATTTACTTAATTATCTTAATTACTAATTATATATCTAATATCTGACTTTAAGCTTTTTCCTCTTTTATTTAATTACAGTTTCATTTCCATTATGAACACTTCATTTTTCATAAAAATTGCATATTCAATAAAAATGGCATGGTGTTATGTTCTTATGCAGTGGTGTAATGTTTCACCGCAACCCTGGCATCGAGGGGGCGGGAAGGAGGAGGCCCTAATGTCAAGTATTGGGGTCCCTAATATTTTCCGTTACGCCACTGCTCGCATGTGTATGCAAATATTGTTATTGTTAATGTTTTTCAGAGCATGTAAATGCAAATACTCAAAATGTATACGTATTTCCATTTGAGACTACACGCATATTTTTTTTTGTTACTGTTCCGTTAATAAATATATCAGATAAATGAGAAAATACAGTATATTCCTTGTTTTGGTAATTGGAAATATTTATTACGACTTTTAAGGAAATTCCTTTTAAGAACGTCTAGATAAGGAACACAAAATCTTCTTTTATGAGCATAAAATTATTTATTAAATAAATTTAGAATGTTTTAAGGCTTATATCGTTCTTCAGTGAAACTGAAATATTTATAAGAAAATACGTAAATACTTCTGTAAACAGCCATGTGTCAACCAAATGGGTCTCTGAAATTGCGAATAATATACTTTAAATACAGCATTATTGGCCATTAAATTTACAACACTGGGAATTAAAGCAAATAACACTTCGGTTTTATCTGGATAAGAGTCCAATAGAACTGGGATTATTGCACAGATACAAGCTAGTCCTTCCATGCTGCTATGCCACACTTCATCAATCAAAGTACCTGAATAGCAATTGATGCCCATTTCTTTCAGCAATCCATGATAAGATTTTTAAATGAAAGAGATCGGAAAAGCGTGCTGCCAAATCGACAGTCGAACACTTTTTATGTCGAGATAGGTCAGGATACGACGTGCAGAAAATGGTTTTGCATTATCTTGTTGAAAGATTCCATTGCTAAATTACTCCATGATGTTAAATGGTGGTCAAGTCTTGCAGCAATTCACGACCACATGCTTCCATTGGATGACAGATCCGAGAAACGTACTGGTCAGAGCACTCTTTGCATCGAAGTAGGTCAGGAATTGACGAGTAACATACAATCGTGCATTATCTTGTTGAATGAGGACGTCTCCGAGACTTGGAAGATAGGCCACAGCCCCCAGCTTTAAGATCTGACAAATGTAACACTATCTGTTCAGATTAGAGACAAATCAAATAAGTTGTCTTCGTGGCGTACACCCAACAACTGCCCATACCCTCACACCAGGTACAAGGCCTATATTACGATATTAGATCCAAGCAGATAGCATACGTTCTTTTCATTGCCTCCAAAAAAAGGATACTTTCATTTTAATGCTGCGCACAAAAGCGAGACAAGCCTAAAAAGATGACGTGGGACATGCTTCAATGTTAAAGCGTCAAGGGAATCCGCAATTATGGACACATTTCAAGCAATTCTTGCGATTACTTGTGCAAGTCCAATTCCTGACTCAAGGGGCGTGATGTGAAAGTACATTCTTGCAAGGCTAACCTCAAACGTTGGTGGAAGAAGACTGTTGAGATTCTACATGGCTTTCATTACAACCCTTCTGAGCCCATCAATTCCCCATTCACTAGATAGTCGTTAGATTCTGACTAGTGCGAGCTCCCAGTGACGTAATGTACACCCCCGCATTACGGGGGCTCAAAGCGGGACTGATGTTCAGTACGTATTTGGGTTTGGGACCCAAAATCTGAGTTTACAGGGGGTCCTAATATTCTCCGTTACACCGTTGCAAGCACCAATATCTCGGAACGATACATCATATTCTGGTTATGACACGGTCCTTCCACTATCGAATTCGGACACATTCTGATGGAGGTTTTTCCATCTTATAGGAGGCATAACAAGTATTCCTCTCAAATGACCAATGCACAAATGCGATTTCTAAATGAAAATCCTGCTGTATAATTTCTTACAGAGCTTGAGATGCTTTTCTTTCCTGTTGCGTCATTAGTTTGCATTTAAATGCTTATAATATGCTTAGTGGATTCATATCCCAACGTCTTTTTCCTTTCAGGCAAATTCGACTTTTGTGTAATTCTTTCTGCTTGTTGCAGCAATTTTACTGGCCAGCTGTTTATGATATTTTAAATTCAACACAACACATTCCATTTATTGAAAAAATATCAGTTTGTTTGAAATATGTACCAGGCATGGACTTTTATAAATAATCTTTTTTATTTTGGAATTTATAAGAATTTATTCTTTAAAAAATATTATTTCTTTTACATATACGTCATTTACATATGATACCAGTTGGAACATAAGATCTACAATTTTAATTTAAAGGGGCATGGTACGATTTACGCAGAAATTTTCAATTTTTTTTTTTTTTGTTGCCTTCTATGTGTGTATGCTATATAAAACAAATTTTGTGCTCAAAATTTCATAAAAAGCAGGCCTTTTAATTTTTTAACGAAAAAACTTAAAATTTATGAAGTGATTTTAGAATGCTACCCCTCCTACAAAGATTTACGTTCACGCATGAAATTTGATTTACAAGTACGTCAAACTGTGTATAACAAAAGGTGGCATGGGTTTTACGATAACATGATTGGTATTCGTAAAATACTTCTTTTTATGAATGATTATTGAAAATTTCTTAAAAAATGTATAAATTCCGAGTTCAATTATTTTTAAAAAATATAAGTATTGCTTTGATTCAAAAATGTATACCAACTTTTGTTACATTAACTATTAGCAATAGGTAAAAAAATTCAAAGCATTAGGCACATTAGAGAAAAAACCCTTAGCATTTTAAATGAAGACAAACTGGTTGTTTTATCTTTCCGAGATAAATCCGTTTAAGGCTGTTTTCGCCATATGTACGAGAGCATGAACTTGATGCAGAGCACATTTTCCGACAGAAAAATTGCCCCGATTTTTATAAAAAATTGTGACATTGTAACTCATGCATTTGCTTATGATATAGGGTTTTTAAAATTTCAAAAAAATATTTCATAAATAATTAGTTTTTCATTTTAACATGTGAAGGGATAGCTCATTTAACATTACGGTATAGGAAAAAAATGCAAAACATATTTTATAAAGAAAAAAATGTGTCAACTCTGATAAAAATGAGTAGTATGATAAAATAAATGGTTTTCTACAGGATAGTGTAGCAAGAATACAATATTAATGTTTGAGTACTTTTATATCTGAAAAAATATTCCGAATTTGGCTCCTATTCCTTAACATTAGCCGAAGATAGCCTTAAAGTTTTGATTTGTCTTTGTGATATGAATAAAAACAAACGTAAAATCTATCATAATTCTGCGTTTTTTTTAAAGTTTAGTGCTTTCAAATTTTGTGAGGTAATAGAAAAGTATATAAAGAATAATTTAGGCTAAAAATATTAGCTTTGATATTTTACCGATTTTTGTGAATTGAATCGTACTGTGTCCTCTTAATAGATAAACTTTTAATTACAGACCCGTTTCACAAAACTTTTATAGTATATGAAAAAACTTTATGAAAATCTGTTTTTTGTCAGAATAAATGTGTGTAATTGAACTTTCTTGTGTGTTTAGGTAACCCCCTCAGTTGCGACTGCTCATTTAAATGGATAGTAAGCGGAACAGAACATAATCCCGAGAAATATATTACTGGGATGTGTGATTCTCCTAAAGAAATGAAAGGAAGAGAATTGATTGATTTAGTTCCATATGATTTTAGTTGCTGTTCGTAAATAAGGCATTGCATGGATAATTTATTTGCATAAGTGTATAAAAATATAATATATATATATCTTGATATAATTATAAATTGTTTATATATAGTATATTATCCAATTTCCAGTTGAATACAATATAATATATTTTTGAAATGAAATAATCATTCTAAAATGTTACTTTTGTTTAAATTAAGGGTTGAAAGTTTCAATAAGTTTGGAGTTTTGTTCAAAGTAAAAATACATAAATTTTGAATTAAACAAAATAAACATCTTCCACTATATATGTAGATGTGTGTGTGTATTTTTTAAAAATACTTTAAACTTTAAAAAAATTATCATTTAGATATTGACATGTTGCAGCCTTTGATAAACAAAGACATTTTTTTAAGTTAACTAGTTTTAATTGATGGATAGACATTTTAAAGAGAGTACACATAAAAATAAACTCGAAAGCAACAAGAACAGATAACTGAATACAAAATGCTCTTTCCCTAATTTCTACGTCACAGCCAATCTTTTTACTCCGGTTCTGTGAGCCTATAGCTGAAAATGGAAAATTCGAGAACTTCTTTTTAATTTTTTGATTAAAATTAGTATGATGTCAGTCAATGACATCACTTAAAGTAAAGTTAAATGTATGTCAGTTACAAATATTGTTATAGAAAAAAGGTGCGAATTTTTGGAAATTATTAACGTTATCTCCCACGCAGTTAGGGACCAAAAATATGTAAGACAAATAGAAGTTTGAACGAACTAAAAAGATTTAAAATTCCCACACATATGCAATTACACTAGTATGTAAAAAGTTGATAAACTAGCATACAGTGAAACGAATATTCAAGCAAATAGAAAGACCAATTAGGAGTGCGTTTGTTAACAAATACAGTAGAATATGCGCATAATTTGCGTCAAGAGAAAAAATGGAAATGGTACAATGTTTGAAGCAGGAAATTCTCTACATTTATGCGAAAGCTATTGCACAGTGTACATCAGTTTAAATGACATCGAGTAGTTGTCCCAGTGTGAGATTCCCATCAGACACAATCCATGATCTTCTAATTAATCCTCTTGGGGAAATCTTTATGTAAATTAATCAATATGCATTATTGAATATTAACGTCGGGTAACCCTTCGGAAGAAGAGAATCGTGATATGTAAATTAACTTACTATAAATAGGCGAAGTTTTCTTTAACGTGCATCGCTGCTGAGAGTGGTACTGGGCTCGAACTCGTGACAGCAAGCCACGCGAAGATATACCACTCACCGCGGCCAGACAGGTGAGAGAGATTGCTACTAAAGTTATAATGTTAGAACTATAGAGAGTTTTGATTATTATTAGAAGGAAACCTTAAAGTGACGATTGTTCACTAAGATTGAACTCAGATTAGATTAAATCAGATAATAGAGGTTAAATACTTAATTAAAAGAAGGATCAACTGTAAGGTGTTACTGTCGCTGTTCCACTTTCACAGATTTTATTGAGACATTCTCGTAATGTTATTCGTTGAAATTGTGTCGGTTCTTAGAGTTGAAATAAATAGATTAGAGTTGAATTATGTCGAGTGTTTCTTCCCTTCCCCTCACACATCTATGTGCTCGCTAGAGAGAGGCACGGGCCTCTAACAAGCTGACCAATGGTTATATAGTGGTCACCTATGACCAACTACATCAGTGGAAACAGATATGTTATCTTACAGCGGTAACAATTACATCTAACAACTGCATGATCGATATCGGATATATGCTCTCTCGTGTTTCGGAAACAGAAGTACTGGATATATCTGTAAAGGAATCGAGTACTATTTACGGATATTTTAATACGACTTGCGATTTTTATACGCATATACAGCTGTAGAGAATAAAAAATACGTTATTACCCCTGAACTTTAAAGTACAGAAAATAATATCAGCTTTCACTAAGAATAAATAAAAAGCGAAAAAGAATTCGATATTTCAACACCCTTTCCAAATTTTACAAGTGCAGAAAAAATGCAAGAAACCCAAAAACTGAAATCCAATCTCACTTTTATTTTGCTGTCTTTGTAAAACTCTAACCTCTTCCTATTGCACAATAACTTACGAAATTCATGAGAAACGTTTTGCAGAAAATTTTTACACATACCTATAAAAAAGCAGTACTTGCGAAAAATAGTGATAAGTAATATATTATTATTTTGTCGTCATCAATTTTTTATAAGAAAAAAAAGAATGATTTGCTGAACTCTCGAAACAGATACAATAAAACCTGTTGATTATTTTATTTCTAATCTTACAGAAGATAAAAATATTCATACCATCCATTAAAAGAAGGTCATAAAAGATTCTTCATTCATTTCTGGTAGAGTTCTAACCCCATTAATATTGAATATGAGTATCAAAAGTTTAATTTCTCTTATTCTGCTCCAGGGATTACTGTGTAGTTGTTGCGCAGTGGATCCACGCGACATATGTCCAAGGGCCGATGAAGTAACTCCTTGTTTTTGCCAGAAACATTTCGAAACTGGTCGAGCTATTGTAAGATGCGAGAAAATTGTGAATAATGATATAATTCCTGAAGTTCTAAGCAAAACTAGGGATTACGAATATGAAAGTTTATTTGTGGATCTTTCCACCCTGACGTATATACCTTCTAATATTTTTGAAATAAAGAAACTAGCCTACGTTTACATTTTTTCATCAACCATGGTATCGTTGTTCGACAAACCACCCAACGCAACTTTCTTAGAAGTTTTATATTTGCATGAACTTAAACTTACACGTACTATTCAGTATGATCTATTTGCTGGATTTCCAAATCTCAAAGAGTTGTATATAGAAAGTTCCAGAATTCGTAATTTAGATCAGACGTTTAGGGACAATGTTGCCAAAACTTTGACAAAACTTACCCTTAAAAACTGTTCCATTGAGAAGTTTGACGATCAGATATTTGCATCATTGGATAATCTTGTTGAAATCAGCCTTGAAGATAACAAAGTGAAAGAACCAAAGAGGAGTATGTTCTCCTCACCATCCAAACTAGAAAAAATTAATCTCAAGTAAGTTTCATTCATATATTTAATTATATTGCTTTTATTTCAATATGTTAACATTATTTTGAAATAGACAAAATATTATTGTGGAAAATATAATTTTAGGTTCTTTTTTTATGGGGACTTGGTACCCTTTAAACTATTTTCTTTCTTTATGTATTTAAAATTACATTTTAGCATTTTATATAATGTTTCTATTCAAGAAAATGATACACGATGAAATTTTTTACATATTATTCACACAATTTTAAAATTTTAAATTTGTGTGAATTTTTTGAAGAAAATTTGGAAAATTTTAAAATTCTACTCCTTCCGTAATTAGTTTTTTGTAATATTCTTATGGTTGTTATAAACAACTTTAGGGATCAATTTTACAATAACTAAATTCGTTTTTGAGATAAAAAAAATAAAATGTTGATATGCATGCTAAAAATCAACGAAAAGGCCAATACCTCTTACATTTTTTTTAAAGTATTCTGTTTATACGGCAAAATGGATCCCTAATTTTGTTACATGCTTTACTTGCAACACACAGGAAAAAAATGGAAGTGATTGGTCAATAGTTGTGGAAGGAGTAGCATTTTGGATGCACTAATGTTTCGAAAAACACAAACTGAGAAAAACCACTTTAAAGTTTATAATTCTGAAAAAAAATATAATAAGCTTTAATAAACTTAAAATACCTAGTTATATATTTTTCTTTAAAATAATTGCATTTTCGTATTTTTTCAACCCATAAATTTTTATAAATGATCAATTTTAAGTAGATATTAATTGCACAAGAAAATTTACGAAAAATGCTAAAAAAATTTTTTCTGTCATGACAGGAAGTTTAGTTTTTTCTTCACATAATACTGAATTATTACATTAGTATGAAAAACATATCAGGAATAACAACTGAAATTATGAAATTATTAATAAAATGACTTAATTAAAAAATTTTACATGCACACATTTCACAAAGAAGAAAAATTACATTGTTGTATTGCCTCGGAAATATTCTGCTTTATATATTACAAATTCTTTTTTTAGTTATTATTTCTCTTTATAAAAAAATCTAGTTTATCATAACGCTTTTTTTAGCTTTTTTTAAAAGGGGGCGTGGCAGAATTGCCTAATTTGTTTCCAAATGAAGTGTTATTCAACTTCTAACTTTCGAACTTCCACAAGTGATGTATCAATCACGAAAGATAATAATGCGAAAAATAAAATTAAATAAAAATAAAAAACAACGATAGGTCGGTCATTTTTAGGGTACCAGTCCCCTTAAATTACTATTTCACCTGAGTTTAACCCTTTATCTACTGGCGGTACTTTTAAATACCACTCAATTTAAAATTACATAAAGAAAGCATTTTTGCGAATATTTTGACGATACTTAGCAGGAATATTCTTTTAAATTCACTAATCCAAAATATATGGCAGCACGGGTTCCATGATGAGTATTTCAGCGAGGAAGGTGAATAGTTTTATAGTAGAAATTGCGTTTTCAGCTGACGGCATTTTTAGCGGATTACGAAGATCGTCATTTTTGTTCCGGAAAATTTGTAAATGTCAAAAGGTAGGCGTCTTATTTCTTTGTATGTTAATGAAGACCTCAGAAAACGATTTGACAATTTATTTTAAGTGAACAGTCTGTATAATCAATTTTGCAGTTGAATATCTTTAATTAATTAATTAGCTCTAACTAATTAAATTTCTCAAAGCTGAGTATTTTGTTTATGAATATACCTTAATTTTCAATGCAATGATTAAAAAAAACATTGCATGAAAAAAACTGCTGTAAATCATAATGCAGTAGATAAAAGGTTATAATGCTAGATCGTGACAATTAAACATTAATTAAGAATACGAAGGCTGTTCAGAAAGTATCGATACTGAATTTATTATATTTATTCCAGAAAACTCCTAGCGGAGGGACTGTGCGCACATTTCACCTTGTCTCACAAAAATCGGTAGGTCTGTACAGCGCGCCGTTCAGTCACACTGACTTCTTTCACGTGGAGTGTTTGCGTCCGTTCGTCGAAAAAAGAAAATGTGTGAAAATACGGATCAGAGAATATGTATCAAGTTTTGCTTTAAGTTCGGAAAAACGGGCACCGAAACCTACGAGATGTGAAAACAGCTTTTGGAGATTAAGCGATGAGTCGTGCTCGCGTTTTCGAGTGGTTCCGGCCGTTCAAGGAGGGTCGTCAATCAGTAAACAGTGGCCCCCGTTTCGGACGCCCCTCTACCTCTCGCAATGAGGACAAGATTGCACAAGTGAAGGCTGTAGTGCGCTCTGATCGTCGTTTAACAGTCCGAGAAATTGAACAGGAGTGTCACATTTCCGTAGGAAATTTGAAAAAATTTGATGAAATTTTGAGAAAGGACTTGAACATGCTCCGAGTGTCTGCAAAGTTGTTTGTGCCGAGTCTCCTCACTGAGGATCAGCTATTCCAACGACTGGTAACCTCTCTTTCCGAGGATCAAGAACACCTTAAAAGGACACCGGTTTCAGGACATTGAAACTATAAAACAGAATTCGACACAGTAGCTTCAGACCATCCCAAAGTCTGAGTTCCAGAAATGTTTCGAGGACTGGAAGCATCATTGGGCCAAGTGTGTTACTGCCAATGGAGCATATTTCGAAGGAGATTGACTAAAAACCTGTTTATGTACGTATGTTTTTGCATAATAAATTCAGTCTCGATACTTTCTGAACAGCCCTCGTACTATATGACAGGGATGAGCAAATAGCGGAACGCGGGCCACATGCAGCCCACAAAAAGTTTTTTTTGAAGTATAACTTCTTTACACACCCTTGACTTGGGGAGTAGTAAGCTGGTGAATGCGTGGCGAGAGCGTTACGAAAAGCGTGATCAGGTAAGGCGATCGAAAGTTGAGGTTCGTTTGCTAGCGTTACGCAAACGGCGATTTCTTGATTTCGTTATTTCATTTCGTTCTTGAACAATTTTATAAATTAATATTTTGTTCAATGCATTAAATATTCTACGTTTAAAATGAATAAAGTTATAAATTCATTTTAAAAGATACATCGATCATATCTGTACAAAATGCATTTCGCCGTTTATCGTTGAACACATCAACAATAGGAAGAATGATTTTTGATTTCATGAATAACAGAAAAAATTTGTCCATGGTTACTTTCAATTGCCAAAGTCTCTCACGTGTCGGACTTGAGTGATCTTGTAATTGATCCAAGCAATAGTTTGTTTCTATCAGAAACCTGGTCAAATGACGATGAAAATGTTGACATACCGAATTTTAATTGTATTGCGAAATTTAAGCGTAAAAATGTTAGATCAGCAAGAGTGGCAATTTATCAGAAATCAAATGATGCCTCGAATTTAGTAACTTCGAACATGGACATTTTATTTGACCAACTAAGATTGTCAGAAAACCAAATAGACTTAAAATGTTTTCTATATTTGGGTCGAATCATATTTTTGGGCAAAGTGTTTCTTGCAAGAGGAATTTTCAGGCCGTAAAGAAAATTTCAACAAACATTATCCTTTCTGATTTAAAAAAATGTTGAAAAGTGTGACTGAGTTACTTTGTTTCATTAAACTGATTCTACAATTAAGTGTGCTTGCAGCTATAGATATAAAATCAGCACAGTAAATAATTTGAATAAAACTGCCACTGTTTAATTTAACTTATATTTATTGATTTTTATGGTGCAATTTATACATTTTCCGAGATGCAAAATTACTTAACGAATGAAATCATTTCAGAAAGGTAGGACCCTCCGCTTTTACGCTTCTTCTTCTCGAGCCAAAACAATTGCCCACCCCTGCTATATGCAAAACGTTTATAGTTGCAAAATATATTTAAACAGTTTTAGAGTTAAAATATTTTTTGATTTAAAATTTTCGATATTTAAATGTAAAATAACAAAAAAAAATATCTCCTTTTATTTCGAACATTTTTACGTTTGTCTCATTTTTTTTAAAATCAAAGTTAACTTTTTTTTGTTCTCAAGATATCACTTAGATAATTTCGATCATAAAACTCAGATAAAAAAGCTTTACTTCTGAATTTTAAGAATTTATTTCCATTTCTATGTATTATTAACTAATATTATATAAGTTTTTAAGAACAAAGGTAGAATACACTAAAAAAAAGCATATTTAAATAGTTTTGTTTTTGAAAAAAATATTGGGACAAAATATTTGGGATTGGTGTGAAAATAATTGAAAATATAATGAACTAAAAAACATGCTTTTTATAGTTAATCGAACTAAAAAGTAAAAAAATAATTCTTCTATATTTAACACTGACTTTGTACTACATTGTGCTTTGTACTACATTTTTACGCTAACTCTGCACTTCGTAATAGAACTAGTACGAAATTATAACAATTGATATAGAGCTCTCCACACTTGTACCACAATTACTTTATTTTCCTCGTTAATCATTTTATTCTTACATTAAGAATTATTTCTTACTTTTAGTTTGATTCACACACACAATAAAAGCGAGGTTTTAGTTATTTTAAACTGTAATTTTTTTTTCCATTTTTCAGTTCGATGTACAATTAAAATGTATTTTTTTTTTTTTTTTTTGCTTTTTAATTCATTTCCATTTTCAGAAAAACTGTGCAATTGGTTTTTTTAACAAGAAATTGCTGACGCATCTCCTCCTTTTTTCACATATAAATAACACTTTTTATTTGTTTGTTGCATTTAACCATGAGCATTTTCGCTTTAAGGTTGTTCACTTTTGGAATTAGTCGCCAAATCTAGAAATGAGAAATAGTTAATCCTGATGATTCTGATCACAACAACGGAACAAAATTATTGAACTATTGTATTGTCATCGGCCCTTGATAAAAGTGCTTAATTTCGAATTAATCTAATCTTTTTAAGTGGGTAAAAATATAGTTCAAAGATTCCATTACATATAGATGAAGTTAACAAAAGCGAGATAAAAAAGGAGAAAACGCAGAACATGTTAAGCATGGTTAGTATTAGCTACGTTAGAAATTAGGCAGGACATTTAAGGTTTATAAACAAAGCTAAGCTGGAGAAAACTCAGAAACTGTTGAGTAAAATCAAGCATCAAACCTGTATATTAATATTTTCAGGATTTTTCTTCTTCATTTACGATGTCAGACGATATTAGGCCAATGTTTCTCAAACTGTGGGGTGCGCCCCCCTAAAGGGCGTGATAACCCAAAAAGGAGGGCGCGAGCATATCGAAAAGTCGAAAACAAAAGATTATTTTTTTAAAAAATTAATAATTCACTGGAAGGAAGCAAAACAAAGTACATTCTGACATCATAAAATAGAGATTTCCACTGATATAATACACTTATAAATGTATCAGTACTGCACAATGTGTCTCATAATTAATTTAACAGTACTAAGTTAGGAACCAGTTTAATAATTACTAGTGACCCTATGGGAATGCCATAATATTATATGCAATATTTAATACTTATCTTGATAATATATACGGTTTATAATTAAAGTTGTATTGCAGCTTTACGTCAAAGTATATTATTATTGAATTCAGTACATGTTACTGTATGGAGGGGGCGCGATGAAAATTGTGATTGAAAATTGGGTCGCAAGTATAGAAAGTTTGAGAAGCCCTGTATTAGGTTGTATAACCATAGTTGAGTTTGGGATATCTTTTACTAGTTTAATTATCTTAATAGATCATTTTCTCTCAAATATTAGCACAACATTTAGAAATGAGTAAATTACTTTAACTGAGAAGTTAGCAAATTGCGATTGTTCAATATTTTTTAATAATATGCTAATCTTTAGAGATTAAAAATAAAATAATTTTGTTTATTTAAATAAACAACGTAATGAATTTTCAAAAGGATTGGACCTAAATTGGTCCAATCCTGGACAATAACAGGAGAGAATAAATAAAAGCAAGTTATAATTTAAATATGTTGAGTTATTTTTTTCAGAAAATTGTTGTTCTTTAACATATTGAAACATTGAGTGAAAGATAGAAATACATGCAGTGATAGATAGGATTTTTAATTTTAATTTAAATCACACTGTGGGAATTTTTTTATAGAATAGACCAGAGGTCTTCAAACTGTGTTCCACGGAACTCTGGGGTTCCACTGGTCATACTCGGGGGGTTCCGAGTATGCCCAGAGTCACAATAAAAAAAATCGAAAAGAAACATATATGCATGCAAAATTGGATTCAGGTTCTCTATGAAGTTTGTATAGTTACAAGTATCTAAAGCTCATCCTATTAATTGAAATTGATAATTTTATTTATATATAATTATATTTTGCAACACTTTCTAAACTTTTGTTATATAATATAATAAAATAATATTAAAACACGCGCGTTTTATCTTAATATAAATGTCCTACTAGATTGTGAAAATTCTATCGTTTTTACACTCGTTAGTTAGCCCAAGGTCTTTCAAAATTAAATAGTTTTCCAATGAAAAACGTACATTTGAGCATTTGTGGAAAAAAAACACCTATATTGAAGAGGAAGAAAAAATGTATGAACAGATTATATAGATTTGAGGTAATGAAATTGATACAGATTGAAATTCAATAGATTTGATGTTAAAATCTTAATTAAAGACAGAACTACTCCTAAAAATTTAAGAACTCTGTTACGTTTTAGGTTGCAAATTCATGCAAAATGCACAGTATTTCTCACGCAGCTATAAATATTTTAATGTCATTCAGAAAATTGTGTGTAAGGGAAATATATTTCTTTACGTTAGTTTATAAAAATTATATATAAACCCTGAATATCTAAAGCGATTGCATTTAATCTCAAAATACCTAGACTGACAATTTGTGTAAAGAAAAGCAATTACAAATCCCATTTATTAAATATAATGCATGAGTAGGTGAAATTTAGATCACAAATTAATATAATTAATGATTAAATTATATTAAAAAATTATATTAGAAATTATTAATAAACAATATTTTAATTGCCTTTGCATAAATTATCTTTAACATATCAATCTGCTTTAAATAGTATCTTGAGAAATATTGTGCCAAGTATGTATATGAAATGGGGTTCCAACAAAAACACTTTCTAGTTCTAGGGGTTCCACAAAAACACTTTCTAGTTCTAGGGGTTCCACAAAAGCACCTTCAAGTTCTAAGGGTTCCGTGAGTTGAAAAAGTTTTGAAGACCACTGGAATAGACTAAAAGTTAAAAAATATGTAGAGTTTCAGTTAGGACACTTTTTAATTTTAACTATTTTGATTTAATGCTTGCACACAATTACACACAAACTTACAAGTTTTTACACACAATTACACATAAATTTACAATTTACATACAATTACACGCAAATTTATTTACAATTTTAGAAAGAAAGTTTCCAAGTTTTGATAAGCTAACTGGAAGCACTTTTTGAATAGCCTATGTTACACACAGCATAAAATTCTAACACATTTTTTTTTATTGGAATAAAAATTCAATGTTGTATTTTATGACACAGTAAAAACATTTCAGTGGGCATGTTTGATGAACTTTATAAACAGAAACTTTCATATTTATTTTTTATAGAAACAATCAGATAGAGTATTTGCCTGAAAATCTTTTCTCTGGTATGGATAATCTGAGACACATATGGCTATCTAACAACCACATTGCTGAATTGAATGAGAATACTTTGAAAATTATTCTCGAAACGTTGAGATCATTTCTTGTTGATGGTACGTATATAATTCATAGAGTGTGTATTTTTAAAAATTGTTTTGTTTCGTACATGTTTTACATAGAAAAAAGTTATAACGAAACCATTAACTTTTGTTTACATATGTATTTCTTTAGTTATTATTCTGAATTTTACATCAACAGAGTATTTTGAAAAAGAATCTCTTTCACGAAATTAACTTTGTATAATGGATGGTTAATGAATTTTTATTTTATCTGTAGAAATTAGTTTTTTATTTAATTTCTTCTTTTATAGCATTATATGAACACATTCACAAATTTTACTTTGCATGAAAAATATATAAAAACAGGGATTATAACACTTATATAAAAAAGGAGGATTTATCAGAAAGAATCATCAATAATGTTGTTACTTGTGGAATGAATTTATTTTCCATGGGTTTTTAGACACCACAGTTTATTACAAACACAAACATAAATATGACGAAACGTATTATTTAACAAGGAGTACATAGTACATGAATAAAAAATCCAATCATCACACATAGCAAACCGTTTTCCTGAAAATTGGATTCCACTAATGCAATATATTAGTTTTCCAATAAAATCACACACGCACATTACCTCACTCTAAAAACAATGCCCTCTCGTTTTCTTTGTCTCTCTCCAAAACCCTCTCCTCCTTACAAATAGCAACTCTTGCTGCAGGTGCAGAAATTGGAGCCAAGCCCTTAATAATCCACTGCCAACATTAACCAGACTTAACAAATATAAAAGCCGGCAAGTGCCTTGGCTTGACAATGAAGGACTAACTAATTGATGAATATAACTTTCAAAATGAAAGCCTACACAATGCTAATCGCGAATTTCTCAACTATCGGCTACCTTTTTTCCACTCTCAGCTCTCCCTCTCTCAATTTTATATTATAGAACCAATCTGTGTAACAATTTTTCAACGTAAGGAGACGGCAGTTAATTTCTAAGTAAAACTTTAAGGAATGTCATCCCACGTTAGTTTATATAAGAAGGAGCAAAATTATATAGTTTGTACAACTTGTCTTTATGAACATTTATTACACTGGTCTGTCCAAACGATAATGAAACCAGACACAGCGACCAATGACAGAAACATGTAATCTACTTATTTGGCATACCCTCAAGTATCTCTGCACCCCACTTTGAAGACCATTCATTTTGATAATAAAATTCAAATAGACTAAGTGGGAGTGAATAAATTTACAAATAATACAGTAGAACATCATTTATCCGAACGTTTATAATCCGGAGCCTCAAATATCCGGAACAGTTTTTATTCCAACTACATGTACTGTACTTGAATACGTTTTCGAACAGTGCAATGCTCAACAGTTGTTTCGCGTGAGGCCACAAAAGTGACAGGGAAACCCAAGGTCAGGGATATTTAGGAAATTTCAGTTGTGTGATTTGGTAAACGTCTCCGCGGAATATTAGGTCAGTTTGTTTCCAAGTGAGGGGGTGTATACGTGCTCTCTTGTTGAGTTGTGAACTGCTATGGCTTCGAATTCAAAACGGAAGCGCAGCGTCAAAGATTAAACTTGAAATATTAATCCATCTCGCGAAGAAAGAAAGTGGAGCGTCTCTAGCACAGTTTTATAAAGTTGGAAAGTCAACAATTTCTGACATAAAAAAAAACAACGAAAGTTGCAAGGGCCCATCAAATGCTGACGCGTTTTCTGCGTTAGAGACAGATATAGAATAGTACAAACAACAATCAGAGTACTGTCCTATTCAACTACTGCTGCTCAAGAGAATCAGAGACTTTTCAACAAAAAAAAAAAAGGAAGGTGTACAATGGTATATCGAAAAATAAGTGATTATTTTCCACAATAAAGGTAAAATTGCGACATTTTGCACGTATTTCGCTTTTTATTCAAGCACGTATCCCACATAATATGATTTTCAATGTTCGCATAGTGTCCGATTTCATATACTGTATGGATTGCATTCGGTTTTCAGTTATCCGAACAATCACGTATCAGAATGGTTCCCAATTGATTCGGACAAATGACGTTCTAATGTATTTGATTTTAATTATTTTTATTTTTGTACACGCATTTTGAGATCAAATTGAAATATTTAAATCGGTAAATCCCAATGATAAAAGGGGTTTCAATAATTATTTAAAACAGTTAAGAAAATGTCTACGTACAACACCAACATGATATTAGTTTTAGAAATTTAACAAACATTTAAATCCTACGCTCTAAGTATTAAAAATACATTATCTCAATGCAATTTATGTTTGCTCTTCTATCTTTTAGGTAATCCAATCAAATGCGACTGCAGCCTCAAATGGATCACAGGAGTGGACAGAGAAAACGCATTTTGGAATAATTTTATTGGTGAGTGTGCAACACCGAAATCCCGACAAGGAGAAGCATTAAATGATTTGAAAGAAACAGATTTCCCGAACTGTTGAAAAAAACTCATTCTTTTTTTAAAATCTGCTGAAACATTAAACTGTTTCATTACATTGCACTAATAATTACTTAATATTTTTAATTTAATTTTTTCCCAATTTTCTTATCCTGATTTATATAATTCGTAAGTAAAAACAAAACATTTTTTTTTAACTTCTAAATAAAATTCTGATCCAGGTGTGTGTCTGTGTGTGACATTAATAAAACTCAAATTCAGTAGCGCAACAGCCCATGACGGCCAAGGCCCATACCAGTATACGTGACCATTGGGTGCTGAGGTGCATGAGCAAATGTCCCGATCAGGTGGTTAATATACTAAGATATATTTCAAATTTCATTGGGTTAAATTCTCTTTTAATAATTTTGTAGTTTTGCTCGTAGTATTCTTTTTACTTCTGATTTTTTCGTTTTCGCCTACCGAGTTCCAAATGTGAGTGAAGTTATAGTTTATTAAAGTCGCTCTATAAAGTAACACAAGAGCTTTTGGTGATATAAAGACAAAGTCCATTTTTTTAATTCTTAAAATTTTTCATTCTATTCGTCACATTTTATACTGCTAAATAAAGATATATCAAAATTATCAAATTATCTTTGTGGAAAATGAAAAAAAAAAATCCCAATAGCATATATATATATATGAGTTTGAACTATGTTTTACTTTACCTTATATATTAACAATACCTTATCTCATGATTGATCCAAAAAGACACGAGTAAGTTGATAACCGATTATAAATTCTTATCAAATAAGACATCAGAGTGTATTTGTTACAGTAAGCAATTATTTCAGTCGATAATGCTCAAACCAACCTAAGAGGAAATTGATATTATATTTCTCACAGAATCCTCAGTTTTTCAACGTTTTGTTAGAGGATTGGTGTCCAAAATGTATATTCCTCGTCAAAAAGAAACTTTTCTTATGTTGATATTTCTTATTTCATTTCTTGGATGGTATATGGTGGCCAGTCAAGATGACCCTTCAAACAACTGCCCTCCAGAACATGTCATATCACCTTGCATATGCATCAAAATCTGTTTCTGGTGTAATATTATGCTTAAATGCTCAAATATCTCACACCAAGGAGAACTGCAGGGAGTGTTCGAAAAATCAAAAGATTGGTCTTTTTCCCATATTTACATCGAAGATTCAGGTTTTATGTATATTCCTTCAGATTATATTGTCAAAAAGAGAGTAACAAACCTTTATCTCACAAACAATATCATGATATCCCTTTTTGATATGCCGCCACCTCAATCGAATGCGCTGAGAGAAATGTATCTAAGGAACTTGACTCTTAGGACCGGCTTCAAATGGGAATTATTCTCCTCGCTTCACGAGCTTGGGATATTGGAAGTGAGAAATTCCGTAATCCCGGAGATCGATCAGGCTTTCGAGCGTTATTTTCCTCAAAGTGAGACTTGGCTGTTTTTCAACTCTACTAATACTTAGCAGTTGTCTGACGATTCACTCTCAAAACTGAGAGAGCTCGGTAGGTTGCATGTACAAAACAGAGATCAAGCATGTTTCCTACTCGCTCGAAACTAATCGATCTAAATTTCAGGTAAGAATTTATCTTAAACTTGGATTTACAAAAGTATAAAGTCTCTTCTTAATTAGAAGACGTTTTAGAGTTAATGATATATTTTTCAAAGTATCTTTTGCTGGACCTAAGTAAGAAGAGAAAACAAATATAAAAAAATTAAGTCAATTCCTACTTAGATTAACAAATTTATTTTTTTATTTTAGCTACTTTTTATTAAATAGTTACAATTAATGTAAATATGTATATACATATGACAGAATCACAACATTAAGTGGTAATTAAATTTATTATCATTAAAGTATCGTATTGTCACCCAAAACAATCGTATATATAAAATTTCAGTTCAACTGAATGCTTTAAGACGTGAGAAAAAAACTATTTTCAATATTTGAAACAATTCGCCAAAAATGATGTCAACGTGGCTGTATTTTATGATTCTTTAAATAATTATTTTTAACAAATTAATTTTTATTAATTATAATTAAATTATTGCCTCGTCATCCAAAATAACGATGTATATAAAATTTCAGCTCAATTGAGCGCTTTAAAATGTATTTTATTAATGATTTAAAATTCCATAAATATTAATAAATATAAAGAGAGTGTGAGCTAATAGTAGGAATTGAAAAATCTACCGTGAAATCAAGCATATAACGTGCACTTTGAACACAAAAAACTAGATCGAAATTTACGGATGTGCATTATACGCCGGACATAAAAATGCTAATTTTAAAATTAAAAAGGAGATGATCATAAAAAAATTAGACTTCGACATACATCGAAATACTCTGCTTATTTAAAAGAAATGACTCACCTTATAAACTTAAAGAGTTTTAATTCTAAAGGTATACAATATTTTGAAAATACTGGGGTAATACCTCGGATAAATGATTTCAAAACATAAGAGCATTTGCTCTCGTACATCTCAGGTTTCTTAGTAAAAAAGGGGGTACGCGTTATGCGGCGATTATACCTAAAAATTAAAAAGTTACAGCTTCAAAGAATAAGCGCGCGTTATACGGTAGTGTGCGTTATACGGCGGATTTTACGGTAATTTAAAAAAAAGAATTCAAAATTTAATTTATTTTTAAAGAAACAAAATACGAAACAAAAAACGTTTTCCGGGGAAAAAACTATTACTACAACCACATAGAGCTGTAATCAGCTACAAAAAGTAATCAAATAACGACTCTTATAGTTGTTGGGGTAAAGGAGTATAATATAAAACAAACAAATTAAATTGTATTCATATTTCTACAAATGATTCTGCCAATTCAAAATGATATTTTTGATTCATCTTGTATTAGAAAATAAAACATATTTTAAAGATTGTTATTTTTTTTAATTCTGTAATAAAAGTAATACGTAGAGACTTCATTATTTTAATAATTTATTTTAGATTTTTATTGTTTTTGCCATATTTTTCAAAAGAAAAGTAGAATTGCAAAGATGAATAATTTTCCTTCTCTTTAATTCATTTAATTTAAAATTGTCATTTGACGAATTCTTTGCTTCCTAAATAAATTTCAATGGAAATTACGTGAAAATAATTTTTAATTTTAAATCTTAAAGAATATTTTATATTTTTTATAGAAAATTTGCAAATATAATGTGAAAAGGTAAAAAAATAAGAATGCATTTGGAGAAAGATTTGTACACGATGTATAAAAATGTTTAAAATTTCATGACAGAGTTTCTATAAGAAACAGTAAACACACTTTCAAGCTTTTTTAAATTGAAAATAATTTAATTATTTTATTTAATTATTTAATTTAATTTAATTTAATTTAATTACTTAATTTAATGTAATTACTTAATTTAATTTAATTGATTAATTTAATTTAATTAATTAACTTAATTTAATTGCTTAAATTTAATTATTTAATTTAATTTAATTATTTAATTTACTTTAATTATTTAATTTACTTTAATTATTTAATTTACTTTAATTATTTAATTTACTTTAATTAGTCTCCTGGTTGCCTAGTTTTATCTTAAAACTATATTAAACTCAATGGCGTAACAGCCCATGAAAGCCAAGACCTAATGAGACCAACTCAGTTGTCATGATTTTGGGGACTAAAGTGCATGAGCAGATGTTCCGGTGAGATGGTCAGTCTGACGTGAAACCTTCAGTGTTTAGTGCCCAAGCAAGCTTGGAACTCATTTATCAACCCACTAAAGAAATGAAAGGCTGTGTCGACCTACGGGTCTTGAGCCCAGGGCCTATGGCGTAAAAGCACGATACACTTTCACTCAACCACTGTGGCTATCTTCGTTAAAATTACGATACACTTTCACTCAACCACTGTGTTTAACTATCTTCTTTATAATATTATATATATATATATATATATATTAATATGTCACTTCGGAATTTTACCGATTCTATTCTCGTGTCGTTGACAAAATTCATTCACGTGAAGAATGTAACGAGTGTTTTTTTTTCTAGGTATAGAAGTTTAAGTTGGCATTACTTTCCAAGATGGCAACCGATTTAACAGCTGCCAAGTGATTTATTCTCAGATTGGTTTGGCAATTCATCAAAATGATCATCAAGCAAGGCGTAGATTCGTCGAATGGGCCCAAAACGAGATTGCCGTTGTTCCCGATTTTCAAAAGCGAATTTTTTTAGCGATGAAGCGCACTTCTGGTTGAATGGCTACGTCAACAAACAAAACGACCGCATTTGGAGTGAAGCTAATCCACAAGTGTATGTCGAAACACCGTTACATCCAGAAAAACTGACTGCTGCGCTTTATGGGCTGGTGGAATCCTTCTTTAAAAACGATGAAGGCCACAACGTTACAGTCAATGGTGATCCGTATAGAGCCATGATTACTAACTTTTTCTTTCCTTAATTGAACAATCATGATGTCCAGGAGCTGTGGTTCCAACAAGACGGCGCAACGTGTCACACAGCTCGTGCCACAATCGGTTTATTGAAAGACACGTTTGGTGACCGCCTAATTTCACGTTTTGGACCTGTGAATTGGCCTCCAAGATCTTGAGATTTACACCGCTAGACTATTTTCTGTGGGGCTATGTAAAGTCATTGGTCTATGCGGATAAGCCACAAACGCTTGACCATTTGGAAGACAACATTCGCCGTGTTATTGCCGATATACGGACACAAATGTTGGAAAAAGTCATCGAAAATTGGACGTCCAGATTGGGCTACGTCCGAGCCAGCCGTGGCAGTCCTATGCCAGAAATCATAGTTAAAATGTAATGCCACAAGATTATCTTTCGAATAAAAAATTCATGTCAATCGAATAATACTTCGTTGTTTTATTGCAATTTAAAGTTCTATACCTCTAAAAAAAACACCCTTTATAAACAATTTTTTGAAACTTTTCAGAAAAAAGAAAAATTATGGTTCTAGAATCCTAGTGTATTATTAATTATATTGTAAAAATAGTTATTTAAGTTTTTATCAGGGACTTTCAGAGAGGCATGGGTCATGTGGACCCGAGTCAAGGGCCTTGACTTCGAAGGGGGGAACTTGTCTCTTTTTTTATAGGTCTTCAATAAGATATTGATCTTCATAATTTTAATCGTCAAATGTTATTCCTCAACATATTAACAAATTATTATCAAATTCCCTAGTTAAAATACAATGAACTCCATTCACTAAACTCAATATATTTTTGAGACACAATAATCATTCTAAAATGTTACTTTTATTTAAATTAAAGGTTAAATTAAAGTTAAATCAATGCATTGAAACTTGAATGAAATAAACATCTTCCACTACACTGAAACACGCAATGAATGTTGTTTACCCTGCAGTAACCCTCTCCTTGGGGGTAAATTGAGTACAACAGAAAAGTCCGCTTCTCAGCATGAAATAGAATAAAATTATGGCAACATTTGATGATATGAGAAGGTTCACAGAAAGACGACAAATTTCAAGAAAATCTATAGCGTCAAGGAACCAACGAGAAAAGTCTCTGGATCGACCCTTTTGGAAATTTCCATGAGGCTGTATAAAAATAGGTGGAGTTCAGAAGTCAAACAGTCAAGATTAGAATCTGTTTGTGAGTTGTCTGCGATAAGACAGAGACTTTATCTGCGTTTTCTAGAGTGCTGTAAAGCTTGTTTATAACAAGTGCGTTTTCAACTACTCCAAACAATTTGTTTTAATATTTTTATTGTACATACGACGATTTGTCTTCATGTAGTCATTTCTCACTTCCTAGTCCATTAATAAACCTGTTATTAAGTTAAAAATTAGTCACTGGCTGCTACCCTCTCCCCACACGTAAAAGTTTGTAAAAATGCACTCATTGCTATAAAAATGTGTGCATCAAAAAGATCTGTCACAATAAAACAAACATATGTATGGGCAACGTTGATGTAAATAACAGATTAACAAGTAAAAGAAAAATGATAATTTATTGTAGAAAAAATTACAAATGAATGGAGGTTTTAGAACCTTTTGGACCACCTTTGGAATGAATGCAAGATGTTATACAGTAGGACATAGAGACATACAAGTCCTGTGAAATCTCATTCCACAGTTTCTGTAAACGCGCCACAAATTTGACGAAGCTCGTGGGGTGTCCAATTTGTCGTCCTAAATGATCCCAGACAGGATGGATCGGTGACAGATTCGAGTGTGGTCCAGAAGTACCCGACCCAACAAAGAAAACACAAAAGTTTGGAAAAAAAATCTTTTTTTCAGCATAGTCTCCTTTCAGCTCTATACACTTTTCTCAGGGATGTAAATAATTTCGATACCCTTATTTTCGAACTGCCTTGCTTCGCAAAATAGCCATTAACTGCCAATATTACTTCCCCATTGGAAAATCTTTGACCACTGTGAGCCATTTTTTCAACTTTGGGAATACAAAATAATTCAAGGAGGCTAAATATGATGAATAGGGTGCATGAGGTAGCAATTAAAACTTTAATTCATTCATTTGCAATAACGGATTTGTGAGCAGGTGCATTGTCTTGATGACACTCTTTTTTTCTTAGCTAAATGCGACCGTTTTTGCTTGATTACTTTGCTCAAACGTTGCAATAGTTTTGAACAATACTCGCCATTGATAGTTTATCCATTTTCAAGATAGTCGTTGAAAATTATCCCACGCTCTTTACATAAAACCGACGCTATGACTTTACCTGCAAATGGAACAGCTTTCATCTTCTTTGAAGCAGGTTATCCATTTTCAGTCCATTGTTTTGATTGTTCTTTTGTCTCGGGCATGAAGTGATGGACCCATGTTTCACCCACTGTTACGAAACGCCGCAAAAGTTCTGCTTTGTTGCTGTGAAACTTCGCTAAACACTCAATTGAAACATTTTTACGACACTGTTTTTGCTCGAGTGTGAGCAAACTCGGTACCCATCTTGCACACATCTTTCTCATGCCCAAATTTTCAGATAATATACGATGTACCGCCCTATTTGAAATACCTCCTATGTCTGATAGCTCGTCCACTTTCAGTCGACGATCATCTAGTACCGCTTTGTGAATTTTCTTCATTTCTGGTGTCGTCCCCTGCATTTGGTCTACCACTGCGATGCTCGTCTTGGCAGCTCGCACGATTGGGTAGCAGAGTTCGATCGAACTCTGCTACCCAATATTTTACTCTTACAAGTGAAGAAGTAGTCACACCCAGAGTAGAATCTAGTTCATCATTTATATTTGTTGATATGAAGCCTTTCAAATAAAAGTATTGTATGACATAACGATGACCAATTTCCTTCATTTCACAAATTCACTGAAAACATTCAATATTGATGGCTGCCAAACAAATATTAAACAACACGGTGTCTTCAAACTTGAAACATGTGCTTTAAAGATTGAGTGCTTTCTAATACAGTGATATTTTTCAAGCAACTACCGCCATCTCTCGGTCAGGCGGGTACTTAATGGTACCATTATCGTACCATTCTAGAAGGCCAGAAAAGGAGGGAAATGTGGGAACCGTGTCGTGAGTTTCAAAACATGGGGCTAAAGCAGTGCTTCTGAAACTTTCTACACTTGCGACCCAATTTTCAATCATAATGTTCCTCGCGTCCCCCTTACATATAATATCAATGTATTGACTTCAAATTAATATACTTTGACGTAAAGGTACAAGGCTACTCTGATTATAAACCATACAAATTATCAAGATGAATGATAAATTTTGTATATAGTTTGATGACATGCCCATAGAAATCACTGGTAATTATTAAACTTGTTCTTAATTTAGTACTGTTGAATTAATTATGAAACACATCGTGCAGTACTGATACATGTGTAAGTGTACTATATAAATATAAATGTGTATTTTATTTTTTATTATATCAGAAATTCTTTCTCTTTTTTTTTGCTTCTTTTCAGTAAATTAATATTTTTTTAAACAATAATCTTTTATTTTCGACTTTTTCATTAGCTCGCACCCCCTTGTTGAATTATCACGCCCCCCTGGGGGGAGCGCCCCACAGTTTGAGAAACACTGGGCTAAAGAATGACATGAACATACATTTGGAATGTCAGGGTATCGTAGATCAATATAAGGGGTGATTATATGTCGTATGCGATGGTACCCTATACCATTACAGTAGACGTTGTGGCGGTGAGCCACTGTACAGCGAAGGCAGAATTGGGACGTTCACCATGGAACTACTCACACGTACACGATTGTGATCAGTATCCTAATCACGGAAAACTACCTGATTCCATTCGGTTGTAGTTTAATCCCTTCGATCACGATACACTCCAACGGAGGCGATATTGAGTGGGTATCGATAATAGTTCACGTAATGGGCACTGCGATAGCAGCTATCCTTCAGCCAGGTACCTAGTGATGATACGTACTGACACAGAGGTCCATAGGGAAAATGCTGGCTATGTATGGATAGTGGACAATAAGACAGTTTACTCTATGCGTGTGCGCCGTATGATATGGTGGTCTACGTGACCTATGATCTATCGATACCGTCCTGAGTCAGATCACCGTGTAACAGACCTGTCTTTTGTCCACTAGTTCAAAACTGACCATCCAGTTTTAATCATTCCTATGTTTCTTTCCCTCTCAAAACCTAACAGCTGCTCATATTGTCTCCGATGACGGTGTAATGGCATTTCCAGTTAACCCAAAAGTGGTCGCATGGGACACCGAGTCACCTCAGGCTCACGAAATCTTTAATTCTGGGAAACTGCCTATTTGTTACCTATGACCTTGTCAGTATCCTCCTATATGACAGCCTTCATGGAAACTAAAATATATTTCTCACACCCCTCCCTTTTTTTTCGGGATTGGCAGTCAGTTTTTGCAAGCTTGAGGTACTTGGGGTGACTGAGTTCCCCGCGTGACCAAATTGTTCCAAAATATTTTCTATGAACATGCTACATTTCCCCCTGTGAATAACTTAGTAGTTTTGATTGATGTGTAGTTCGATTTATTAAGAATTATCAATGTAAATGAGCAGAATATAAAAAAAAGAAATTGACATCATTGATTTTTACTGAATGGAATTGAAACTGATCAAGCAAGGGAATAACCTGCTAAAATAATGCATATTAGTTATGATAGCGAAAGTAAATTTTAGAAAATCGATGAACATGAAACGTTTGTGTTGAAAGGGAAATTTTCGAATGCTACCTAAAGAACTTTATCAAGAAAAATATGAAACCATAATACACACTTCACCTTGTCAAAAAGAGACTAGCAAGTTGAACATGCTGTTTGTCAATTATCAAATGGCAATAAAACTACAATAACTTGAACAAAACATCAGTTTTATTTTCAAATAACATTCGTGTAATGTTAGTGAAAAGTTTCTGTGATATGTGTCATTTGTTAAAGTCACGCACATTTGAAAGATTTTAGTTAAGTTCCATTAGATTTTTTTCTCAAATTATCAAAGAACAATTGACAAGTCCCTAAACGTAGGCAAGTATACTTTCTCTTAGTCAAATTTTTCACTAGAATTTTAGTTGTGTACGGTAAAGATAGTTAGAAAAAATTGAGGTGACTCTCACCTCGCGCTACCGTTAACCTTAGTATCGAGTGCGCACTTCCTTCCGAGCTAAATATCGTCCCTCTGCTACAAATAAATCTATTTTAAAAAAGTTTTAAAATTGCTCATTTTTTATACATTATACTGCTGAATAAAGGCACATAAAATAATCAAATATATTGAAGGAAAATAAAAAGGTTTTCCAGTATTATGTGTTTAAAATACATATTTTACCTTCTACATTAGAATAAATCATAATAAAAATATTTGTACTTTGAAGTCACAACAGAAGCAATATTTTGTACCTTATCTCATAATTGATCCAAAAAAACCATTAGTAAGGGGATTACCTATTAGATATTCTTATCACACACAAAGTAGACATCATCCTGTATCTGTTGCAGTATAAGCAATTATTTTAGTCGATACTGCTCAAACCGACCCAAGACAAACTTGATATCAGATATCAAGCGAAGTCATTTTTCCACATTTCTGACAGGACAAGTTCCCAAAATGTATTCACCTCTACGAAAAGAAAACTTTTTTCAATTGATACTACTTATTTCATTTCTTGGATGGTATACGGTGGTCAGTCAAGGTGACCCTTCAACCATATGTCCTCCAGAAGATCTTATATCACCTTGCATATGCACCAAGAACTGTCTCTTGTGTCCTGCTCAGGTCAAATGTTCAAACATCTTACACCATGACGAACTACAGGGAGTATTCGAAAAGTCAGAAGATTGGACCTTCTGGAATTTTTACATCGAGAATTCAGTCTTTATGTATATTCCTTCAGATTTCATTGTCGAAAAGAGAATTAGGTACCTCTATCTCAGAAACAATATCATGACATCCCTTTTTGATAAACCACCACCCCCTACGAATGTTCTAGTAGAACTGGAATTAACGAACTTGACTCTTAGGACCGGCGTGAAATGGGAAGTATTCTCCTCACTTCACAAGCTGAAGGAATTGAACTTGACGAACTTCGTAATCCCGAAGATCGATCAGACCTTCCTGCACTTTTTCCCTCAAGGTCTGACTGGGTTGTACCTGACATCTTCTAAAACTAAACAGTTGACTAACGATTCGTTTTCGAAACTTACAAAACTCACCAGGTTGTTTGTAAAAAATACAGAGATCAAGGAAATACAACGAAGTATGTTTCCACCTCATTCTCAACTATTGGCTATGAGTTTCAGGTATGAGATTTTCTCATTTTGATTCGTAAAAGAAAGGTTTTTTTTTATTATAAGATTTCATAAGGTCATTCAATTTTTTTATAAAGAATTTTATTTTGACCGACCTAAGTTTACGTAATAATATCTCGTTCAAAATTTTAAGATAAAAGGAATTCAAAATGTGTTTCCTTTTTAAAAGGACATAGAATATTAAACAAAAACATTAACAGTAAAAATGTTTTGATTGAAACTATTATTATAAATACGCTGTAATCAGCAGCAAAAAGTAATCAAATAATATATTTTTATTCACTAATTGTTTTTATTGCTTTGGGAAGAAGAGATTTCATAATCTTATAATTGATCTTTCTTATTATTCATTTTTCTCAAAGATTGTTCCAGCTCAAAACTATCTTCATGAAACATATTTTATTTGAAAATAAAATATATTTTAAGATTGTTACTTTGTGTTATTCTTTAATAAAGAAAAATATTTAGAGAAAAGGAAAATCACTGTTAAGGATATAATTTTAGGCAATATATAAATATTTATTTAAATTTCTTAACATAATGCATTTGATTTTAAATGCATATTTGAAATTTACGGATAGAAAAATGACCCAATGTTGGAAGTTGTATAAAATTAAATGAAACATAGAAAAGTTTTGAATATATTTCAAAGTTCTAAAAACATTTAGTCTTGGTACGTTGCATTAGATGCTTCAATACTCTTCCTCCAATAAATATTCTCGATTGCCAGTAGCTAATGTAATAAAAATGCTAAAACTATATAACTAGATAAGTAATTATTTTTAAGCTATTATGGTTTAAACACTGTTTGAATTTTACAAATAATATTTATGTAATAATAAAAAAGCAAAAATCTACCATTCTTCTTCATGCTGATAATTTCAATTTTTTTTTCATTATAAACTGGAATTACCATAATGGAGGAGAAAACCTCAATAATTTTCACAAATAATTTGTATAAAAAATTATTCTACACCGAAAGAAGTTTCCATTTCCTTCTTTTTTAATCTAAACTGGAATTGTCAGAGAAGATACAATCCGGATGAATTCAGTCATAATTTGTTTTCCAGATTGACACCATTTTTTTCATGTTGTAATGACATCCAAATGTGAGAACTGCGCTTTGGAGCCATCTTGGCACATTTTTAAAATAATTGTTAAGGATTCAACTTGATAGGATGTTATCATTGTTTATTTAATATACATTTGATAATGCTTTAAATAGTCTCTTGTTTTTCAGTTCCTACACTATTATAGCTCACACTCTCTATTTATTTATCTTGGTGGAATTTTCAATCGTAATAAAATACATTTTAAAGCGCTCAATTGAGCTGAAATTTTTTATACATGATTAGTTTGGATGACAATACAATAATTTAATTATAATTAATAAATATTAATTGATTAAAACTAATTTTTTAAAGAATTACAAATACAGCCACGTTATCATCATTTTTCGCGACTTAGCGACCTTTTTTGGCGTGTTGTGTCAAAAATTGAAAAGGTTTTTTTTCTCACGTTTCAAAGCATTCAGTTAAACTGAAATTTTATATACCAGATTGTTTTGGATGACAATACGATACTTTAAATGATAATGAATAAAAATTAATTACCACTTAAAGTTGTGGTTCTGTCTTATGTACATATATACATATTTATACTAATTGTAACTATTTAATAACAAGGAGCTAAAATAAAATTTTTCTTTGTTGATCTAAGTAGGAATTGATTTAAAAATAATTTTTTTATACATTACTTGTTTCTATAAAGTTTTGTTTATATATTTAATAAATAACTCAGCTTAGTATTTTATTGATCACTGAATAAAACTATGAATTACCTCATTTATACTTTTCTTTTTTATTTGTTTCAGTGGAAATCAAATAAGTACTTTGCCAGATGATATCTTCACAAACATGCCAGACCTTAAAAGTATTTATTTCTCACGTACTAATATAGTTACGCTAAAAGAGTCAGTTTTTGGACAAATTTTTCCAAATATAAGCGTTCTTCATATGGAAGGTATATATGACGTTTCGATTTTTTCTTGTAAATTATATAGTCTCTAAAATTATTTTTAAAATAATTTCATGTTGAGTAAAATTTTTTTAATTAGAAAATATTTAAAAAAAGAGGACTCACTCAAATGCATAGTGCAACTTAAGACTGCATTATTTCAAACGAGGAACCACCAATAAAAACGAAATATTTAAGAATGGAATTATAAAACTTATTGCAACCCAAAGACCAAGACGTGAATTTTAAACAATATAAATGCTTACACCATACTGATTGATAATTTTTTTGTATTCTTCTGTCCTGGTTCAAATTCAGTTTTTGAATTCGTTTATCCCAATTATTATTTAAGAGTTTCAATTTGGAGTAGCTCAATCCATTCATCCAAGTATCAAACCAAGGATCCGTGTCCTTTACCTCAAAATCAACGGGATAAAGAATTCATCGTCACTTTGTTGTTATTTTTAGCGTTGCAAACAAAATTTACATACTTCTACTACGCGTGCCCAGAAAGTAAGAATCGTTTTGGAAAAACTTGCATAAAAAATCTTTCTTTCGAAATAAAACTTATTTTTACACCCAACCAACACCTTTTAATGCCAACAACCTTGTTCAGGCATTTTTCGTATATATTGGGAAACCAACTTGTTTATGCCATCTTTAAATGAAGATAACACTAGTGAACAGTTTTTGAAATTTGAGGAAACTCATTACACAAAGCAATATTTTTGTAAGCCATCTCTTATTACGAATTTTTTCATTCACATTTTTAACGAAACCATCATTTAAAATAGAAGGTTGCTCTTCCCATTCATCGTCATAAACATTGGTGAACCTATCATTAAATTGTCGAATCCACTTTCTCATCATTTTATTCCTCATCATACTTTTATCACAAATATCTACAAGTTTATGATGAAATTCAACTGGCTAAACATTCCCAGCATTCAAAAAACAGATTTCAGAAAGCACTTCACAGTCGTTGAGATCGGTAATCGCCTTAAACATTTTGAAACGCTCTCTAACAAGTGTAGAAATAACACAATCCAGCAATATTGCTAC
This sequence comes from Trichonephila clavipes, assembly GCA_019973935.1. NCBI lineage: Eukaryota > Metazoa > Arthropoda > Arachnida > Araneae > Nephilidae > Trichonephila > Trichonephila clavipes. Next base: position 55,712 of record BMAU01021347.1, on the reverse strand, counting down.
ATGAGATTGACAATACACCAGAGATACTTCTGCGCAAGTGCTGAACAGCAAAACTACCTCTACGGTTGCGGTAGAACGAAATGGTACCTAGTTTCCGGACAAGTCTTGCTTAGACGTTTAAAAATTTACATCTTTATCATTAATACTTTTAATTTTGAAAAAGAAAGGAAAAACTCTATTATACCATTTTTAATAGAAAACTTATAATACTTTTTTAAGCAATGTATTATAGATATTTCAGGAATTTATTGAAATAAAATTATGAAATTAAACATAATGCTGCAACATAATACTTGCAAGAAAATTTGTTTCTTTGGATTTTGCAATTCCTTTCATTATAAAATTTATGATTATGAACAAACATTTCGGTGAATGTTCTATAAATTACATTTTTATTGCAGGTAATGCAATCGATTGCAACTGCCAAATGAAATGGCTCACCAAACAGACCAAATTCCCTATGTACTTGGAAGTTACTTGCACAAAGCCAAACGCAGTTCAAGGCTTATCAATATCGGAATTGAGGCCATCTCACTTCGCTCACTGTGAATAAAAAGGAAATTACAAAGTACCCGAAGTGCAAGTCGATCCGAGAACTTTTGTTACATTCAATGTCTGATTCAACTGTTAGTATTAAAAGTTATTGCATAGAACTAAATCTTTTATTTAGAACAGTTAAACATATTATATTTTAACACAGATTTAAGTTGATTGATTGATTTTATTGATGTTGTATTTCAAAACAGATTACTGGCAATGGCCTCATAACTCTACCATTCTCACTTCCATCGAACGACGCTTGTCTTTATCTGTATTTTATGTACACATTTAAAATATTTTAACTCCAAAAAATAAATTTTTAACTTATGAAAATCATTACTAATTTATTTTTTCTTTATTTCCAATGGGGGGGGATTAACAAAAATACAATATACAGCAGACGGACACAAACAAGAAAGGGGAAAACACAGTAAAAACGTGACCGTTACATTAAAGAGCCGGCAGTAAGGGTGGTCATAAACTCCTATGCAATGAAAATTTTCTTTCAAGCAGTGATGGCCTGTCACATAACGGAAAAGAGTTACCGTATTTCATCAGGTATAGTATCAGTGTATTTTTCGGGCCTTTTATTTTGTCCCGTATCTTTGATAGGGAGCTCATGTTCAAAATATATTTAAATATAGACCATAGTTTCTCAACTACGGGGTGTGACCCCCTATGGGGCATGATAACTTTACAAGGGGTGATCATATTGAAAAGTCGAAAACAAAAGATTATTTAAATAAAATTAATTTATTGAAAGTAAACAAATAAAATAAACTCTGACATAATAAAAAGCAAAATTCACATTTACACTGATATTATATACTTATGTACTTTACTCCATGTATTTTATAATTAATTTAAAAATACCAAATTAAGAACAAGTTTCCAAGTTCCAAGAACCAGTGACCCCATTATAAAAGCGCCCCCCTCGGGTGACCCTTCTCCTAGATTTTCAGTGTGAGCTAGAGATGTAGGAATAAATGAAGAACTAGAAGCTGCCATAATCTTAATATTACTTTAATAAAATCTTAACTTATACCAATAACAGATTAGATAATAATATGATATGTGAGAGAATCTACGGTGGCTAAACACACAATATATAATACCGAAATAACGTAACTCGGGCCACTATCAATAACTAACTCGCCTAATCTCAATTCCAATGCGATCACGGATCCGAATATTTAAATAGTCACTCCTACCTTAATGTCCGATGAAACGACAATCTATCAGATCCTAGTTGAAGTTGAGGTTCACTGGCATGCAATGGTATGCACCTTGACCTAAGAGCTCTCTGTCACGGGTAGCTTCTCTTGGCTATCTCTTAACTTCTCAAAATACTTTTCATACTTGAAACACTGACCATAATAACATTCCTCAAATGCCACTCTGCTTACTCTAAACTTGTTACTTAAAAGCTTCCTAATTTGCATCTTTCCTTCACGCTTTACTTCTTGAGTTGGTTGGAAACGAGTTGCCATTTATTCTAGCCCAAAGAACCCAAAAGGACATGTTAATGTAAAAATGCGTGAGCCCGTCACAACTCTATTTTTCCAGTGAAACAGTTTATCAAATTCATGATTGAATTGGACTTAAATTCTTATCACATATTATTGGAAGGGATGACCAGAGTGCCTAACCCTGTCGAGCCTTACCCTCTCATCATTGGAAGTTGGAGTGACTTTACCAATTTAACTCTAACCCCTTGTAAAAATATTTTAATCTGATGTTAAAATTTTCATTTTAAGGAATATAAATTTTATATAATTAGAATGCATGAAGTACGAGAAAAAAGCAAAACCGGTGCAGAGCAACGAAAATTTTATTCATTTCAGATCGGGAGGTGCGCGGGGCTTAACCTGATCAATGGGCTTTCAGCTAAGAAAGATGATCAGTGAATGCAAGAAAAAGGCTTTTTTAAAGCTACAAAATGAATCCTGAAAAAAGGAAATAGGGAAACAGTTTTTTAATAACTACAAAATATACTTAATGAGGAAAAATTAATAAAAAATACGAATTTAGAATAAAATATCGGAACATGAATTTTCCGAGAAAAAGGATGCAATTTGGAAGATGAGCAAACCGGTGAAGGAATTTCCTCTATAACTCCTCTTCCGCTATTTTTTCAATAACAACATCAAACAAAAAATGAGGAACAGCGCGTAGGGTTATTTTACGATTCTTTCAAGCTCTGAGATGCACATTCAACATATATTCCGCTTTGAATTGCCCCATCTTATATTTTATCTGAAAACATTTCAAGTGTTTAGTTTGGTTTTTAACCTCTGAACTCTAGTTTCATATCAAGCACATTTTACATTGGAAACCCCCAGTTTGTTCAACTACAGTCATTTAAACGTCCAAAAAAGATACGGTGACACATATGTAGGGTCGTTTATTCTTTCTAATTTTTTTTACTGCTGTGTTTATGTTGTGATACTCTAAAAATGTATATCATTTATGAGCTTTTAAACAAAATCTGCTTAGGAGTTTGACATTTTAATCAGTAGATAACGAAATAAAGAGTATCTTTAAAATATTCATTCCAAGCATCGCATCTGCAGGTCAAAGAAGGAACACTGAATGATTTCATATAATTTCTTTAAATTGTTTTTATCAATAATATTTGTTTTAAAAGCTGCAGTGTCTTTTTTAAAACAAACAAACAAACTCAGAGACAGTAATATTAAAAGCACCGTAAAATCCGGCATATAACGCACACCCATGTTTTCAAGCTACATTTTTTAATTTTAGGTATATTCGCCATATAACGCGCCCCCCTTTTTTACGAAGAAACCTAAAATGTATGTATGAAATGATCTTATGCTTTGAAGTCACTTATTCGAGAGATTACCCCAGAATTTTGAAAAAATAGTATACTTCTGAACTACAATTCTTTAAGTTCATTTGGTATGTCATTTCTTTTACACAAATAGTATTCCGATCTATGTATAATAAAAGTCTATTTCTTCTATGATTTCCTCTTTTTTTAATTTATGGTCCTACAAGCCGGATTTTACGATAATTAACAATTTTTCAGACAGTTATTAAGTTGATTCTAGGAAAAAAATTTGTTTGGCTAGCCCTTATTTTAAATTTTTTAAATTGAAAACGTAGAATTAAAAAAAATTAAGATACCAGAATTTTAACATTTTTAGTGACTTTAATTATTTATATTGCTTAATTAATGAGTAAAAAATGGTTTGGAACTAAAACTTTGTATCTTTGTTAAATAACAGTACACAGTTTTGTAGTTGAAACCGAAAAAAAAGAAACATGACAATTCTAAAAATATTATTTTTGATATATTTTTTAAAAAATAATTACACAACTTTCAAACCTAAATTCATACCAACTTTAGTAATTCATGTAAATAAAAGTATCAACAAAAAATTTTAAGAATATATTGAACACGAAAAAATAAGCCTTACCGAATAAAAAACACTTGCATCAACAAAAATAAGTCAGAAAAACGTTACCATATATTTTTTGTACGGTTGTAGATTTAAAAACTTACAACTCAGAAAATCAAAAATCTTAAAACTAATTAAACATCATTTCTAAAATTCGGAATTAAGCCTCCCAACTGGATGCTCAGATTATTTGTATTACACCACCATAGAAATATTTAATCTGTAGGATTTTCAAAAGAATTTTAACTGCAAGATAAAAATCACACATACACAATTTTCATAAATATTTTCGGGAAACTTACAAATATCTGCTTTTTAATCACTAGGAAGAGATAAAGCTCGGTTTCTTCCACAAGTTTTCCACAGCGCAAGCGCTAAAAGATACATACACCCAACGGTCATTGTCAATGTAAACACATCAGCTGCAGCGTGTTGAAGTTTAAGTAACTGGACTTCAGACAGACCAAATTTAAAGATAAGAGCGACAAGAAAACAAATGTTTAGTAACTTCCTGGGTAAAAGAATTATTTTATAAGAATATCTATATCCAGTAAGCTTTTTTAACGAAGAAAAAGAATCCTGCCTTACGAATATGAAAAATTCATTGTGTTATATTTTGTTTTCATTAATATCCGTATGTTTGGCTGTAGATCCAAACCAAATATGTCCACCAGAAGACCGTATAGTACCATGTTATTGTGAAAAAGACTGCGACGATTGCCGAGTGAGTTTGAAATGCGACAGCCTTCAAAGCCAAGAAATTCTTTCTCAAGTTGTAAATCGGTCGAATGGTTACCAGTATGAACTTTTCGAACTAAAAGGCTCAAATATAACATTTATACCAGCTTCCATATTCGAAACACAGAAGATCACGAGCTTAAAAGTATGGTCTACGTCAATGACATCTTTGTTTGATCGTCCACCTACCACAAATCTTTCTGACATTTACATTTTGCTTTTCCAAGCCGTGCTGCCTTCAATTCAATGGGAAATGTTTCAAGGAATTCAGAATCTGAGACGACTGTCCGTAAGACACAGTCAAATACCTCAGTTGGTCAATTCTTTTTCGAATAATGTGCCGAAAGGTTTGGAAGAACTTGTCATTTACGAATGCGAAACAGAATCCCTGGATGATAGGGCATTTGCCCCATTTGATCATCTTCTCGAAATCAGAATTGAAGTTGGAAAAGTTAGGGAATTGAAGAGAAGTATGTTCCCATCACCAGCCAAATTGCAGGTGATCAGCTTCAGGTATGAAACTTCTTATACTTATTTGTCCTATTATACTTTTTATTTTATCTTAAAACAATCTTATTTAATTTTTACTAAAATTAATTGTGTTCTATCTATTAGTGTCAAATTCTTTCTACAGCAAATCTAAAGCATTTTAGTTTAGTAGAAGTCTGTATTATTTTTAAATTTATTCAAATTATTGTTTGAAGTATTTGAATTACATGTAGCGTTCAAGTTACTTTGATATCTATAATTCATTTAAAATCATAACATAAGAACATTTTATAATACGAGTAGTTTTTATGAGTTAAAATGTAAATAGTTTTAGGTAAACAGTTCAACTATTCAAATAGTTCACACCTTCCAAAATAGCAACATAAAAAAGCCTAATTTTTACTCTCAGTCGTTAATAATGAAAGTATTTTTATTCATTAGTTAAGTTTTGTTGCAATCAATAGGCGTACGTTTTCAGTACTCTTTAACAAGCATAATTTTATTTTAGAATCAAAATAATCTAAAAATATCGCAAATATACAGCTATTTTTACATATATTAGGTAACTGTTATGGTATAGAATTATTAATAAAGTTTTTCAAAATTTGACAAAAAATATTCTAAATAGCAGTGTTGTGAGTTTTTAAGATAAAGCAAAATGTTCTGAATGTATAAAAGAATTAAATTATCAAACCATCTCTAGTAGTATAAAGGCCAAGTTTTGGCCAAGGTCGCCAAGTTTTAGGAATTCATGGTGCATAAAATGTATAATTGAACACTTGGCGGACCACTAATATGATTGACTGATATATGGCAAGAACTACTTTATATATATTTTCACTTATTTACGCCTCTATTTACATTTCCATATCAATAAAAAGGCACTTCACGAAAAGCAAGAACAAACTGGAAACTCTAAAGTAATATCCACAAACTGAGGCGTTATGCGGCCAATTTATCATGGTTGCCATCACACACTTTCAAATGTCAATAGATACATTTGAAAAAGTAGCTAAAAAGTCATTAAACGAAGTAGTTCAAATTTTTTTTAAAGAGAATAATCCATGTTCTGTATGTTTTGATACTCATCACATTTCTGAGAAACTATATCTTCGTAAAAATATAAATAATGTCCCAATTTTACTGTGGACCATCATATTATTTTCAAGGAGCACCAATTAGCGACGACTAATATAAACTACTAAACAGAAATTACTTTAACATATATTACAATCAAGTAATTATAATTCTGTTTTAAATAGCTGAACATTTGTTCACAAAGCTCCTATTAGATACATTTTATGCAATTAGGTTTAATAATTTATGAAGTAATTAGTTTCTAAGAATGAGAGAATGATTTATCTTCCAGTTCAAGCTCACATATATATATCAGAAATAAATTTAAAATATATCAACGGAATCAAAAATCCAAGTACTTTTAAGAATGCAGTAGTATAGATAATGTTTAAAATATTTTTTAGTATTTTTTAGAATCCTGTTTGTTAAATATTCCCTACTGTGTCCTCAAATAGAAGAAAAAACTTTTAGAAAAGTATACTAAGTATCACTGAATTTTATTCTAAGGTTAACACACACATATACTACGTGTTTCAGTAGAACTACAATAAATTTATGATGGAAAAGCATTTTGAAATGAAATGTTTTACTTATATTGATATAACTATATTTATATAATCATCAAATATAAAATTGAATTTTTGAATAATATTTAATTCAGTGATATGCACGAACAAACATCTACATTTTCTGGAACAAACTAATAGTAATGATGCCTAACGATGTTATATAACTAAATTAGAATTTTAAAAGTTATAAAATTAAAAACTAATTTTAAGAGCGTTTTATGTATACAATATTTAATAATCAACTTAAAGGCCTTCACAAAAACCTGTTTTAGTTATAAGATTCATTTTTATAAGGGATTTAAGAAGCAGCTTAATTTCAGGGATCCAAAAGACTAAATTCAATAAGTGAGTGAAAATTAATATCTTCTTATAAGCAACACGAGGGCTATAGACTAAATTCAAATTTCCTATTTCGTATATGCAAATATTTAGGTTTTTAATTCAAGAACTAATTATTTGGTGTACTTATATATGGTATTGTTTAAAAGTAGTGAAAAAAAATAAAAATATATAAATTTATACTTTCAATTAAAAGGCATTAATGTAACTTCTTCAGGTATCCGATTACGTTCTGAACCGTGATTTTGCAAAAGCATATAAATGAATAATATTTATGATATTCTGTGTCACTTAGATTAGGAAATGTATATAAAATTGTTTTAAGAATATTATTACAATGAAAAATTATTTAAATACAATATTTTGACAAAAAATAAACAAAGAATGACCAATTTTCAAAATATTCTCCTTTTGTGAAAAATGTTTCTATTGTAATAATATTTTGCCTGTATATAGCTCAGACCTCTGAACAGAGACTCAACTAGAACTTTTGAAATATATATCTTAGAAGTGGGATTATCCATGTTTTACGACAAAAAAGGGGGGAAATCTTAAGAAAAAAACGCCGATAATTATTTCAATTGGTTAATAAATAATGTGAATTTTTCAAAAATCTAGTTCAGACTCTCTTGAGAGAACTCTTTACTTTATAAAGAGTTTTTTTCCAGGTAATAGAAGTGTAAGTTGGCATTACTTTCCAAGATGACGACCGATTTAACTGCTGTCAAGTGATTTATTCTCAGTTTGGTTGGCAATTCATCAAAATGATCATCAAGCAAGGCGTAGATTCGTCGAATGGGCCCAAAACGAGATTGCCGTTGTTCCCGATTTTCAAAAGCGAATTTTTTTTAGCGATGAAGCGCACTTCTGGTTGAATGGCTACGTCAACAAACAAAACTACCGCATTTTGAGTGAAGCTAATCCACAAGTGTATGTCGAAACACCGTTACATCCAGAAAAACTGACTGTTTGGTGCGCTTTATGGGCTGGTGAAATCCTTCTTCAAAAACGATGAAGGCCCACAATGTTACAGTCAATGGTGATCGGTATAGAGCCATGATTACAAACTTTTTCATTCCTGAATTGAATAATCATGATGTCCAGGAGCTGTGGTTCCAACAAGACGACGCAACATGTCACACAGCTCGTGCCGCAATCGATTTATTGAAAGACACGTTTGGTGACCGCCTAATTTCACGTTTTGGACCTGTGAATTGGCCTCCAATATCTTGTGATTTAACACCGCTAGACTATTTTCTGTGGGGCTATGTAAAGTCATTGGTCTATGTGGATAAGCCACAATCGCTTGACCATTTGGAAGACAACATTCGCCGTGTTATTGCCGATATACGGCCACAAATGTTGGAAAAAGTCATCGAAAATTGGACGTCCAGATTGGACTACATCCGAGCCAGCCGTGGCAGTCCTATGCCAGAAATCATATTTAAAATGTAATGCCACAAGATTATCTTTTGAATAAAAAAAATTCATGTCAATCGAATAATACATCATTGTTTTATTGCAATTTAAAGTTCTATACCTCTAAAAAAACACCCTTTATAAGCAAATCATTATTATTTTAGTAGCATTTTTTTATAAAAGGAGAAAATTTAGAAAAAAAGCTATTCTAAGTTAATTTTTTGACAAAATATGGTATTCAAATAAATTTTTTTGCATCAAAATGTCCTTAAAACGATTTTATTTATGTATTCTTATCTAAGTGACACTAAATATCCTGAAAGTTACCCATTTATGCGCTCCTTCAAAATCATGGTTCCGAACGTATTCGGATACCTTAAGTGTGTTGTATGTTTCTTCTAAGAATCATTTCAATTATAGTTTATTTATGAATAATATATTTACACTTATGTGGGCTTTTTTCATATCAGCTACAATGAACTCGAATCACTTCCCGAAGATATTTTCACAGACATGCCAGATTTAGAGAAAATATATTTAAGAGGAAACCAGCTCGCCGAATTGAATGAAAATATCTTCAAACCACTTTTACCCAGACTGGACGCATTTAAAGTAGCAGGTATGCTATTATAGTTTATTTCATACTCATATTTTTTAATTTAAATTTCTCTATTTTTTCATAATTTGCAACTCTATTTAATTTTTCACAATGCTATGCATTATATACCCACCTTTTAAAAACTATTTATAAAATTTCTGTTTTGCGTGAAGTTGTATAGTGTAATTTAAGTAGCACACGCTCCCTTATTTCAATCTATTCTAATAATATTATATCACTAAAAAAAGTAATTGAAACTTGCAATTCATTTAATTTAAATGATAAAATTCTTCATAGCTACTGTTTCAAGCATCCCATTTAAAACGGACAAATGGCGCCTAAGTATTAAAATGTAGGTTTAAATGTTGGTTAAAAAGTTTTTACCCTATTGATTGTCCTTAAAAAGAAATACCACAACCAATTTTTTTTATAATTAGATATAATATTTTTTTTCAATTCGCCTTATCTTACAGTTATGTTAACTGATTCTTATATCAAAGGACTTAAAAAATTTTATTGACTCCTTGTTTGGTTTGGAATATTTTCCTCAGAATTATTGTTCATGATTACGAGTTTTTGTATTTTCAAAATAATCCTTACAAATCAAATTTTGCTTAAATGTCGCAATAATTCAATGTTATGACTTTTTTGTAAAATAAAAAAATTCACATAAGCAATTTTTTTAAAAAATTTTTACATAATTTTTTAGAATAAAAAATTATAATTTGAAATACAAATATAACAGTGATTTGATATGGCTCTAGCTAATTTATATTTATTCACAGACCTCACAGCACAGAAAATATACGAAAAAAGAATCATTAGAGCGTTACATAACTATTTCTAAACAGCCTAGTTGCTGATAATCCCAGGATTAGAATTAGACAGAAAGTCTCTCTGAGTCCGCTAGAGGGCGTTGCTGGATACAAATGTTAATCCTGCATTCTCTGCTGAATTGGATTTATGTAAAATATTTAATTTGAGTGAAAGTGTAGCCTTAACCTCATTAATTCTTAACTCATTTCAATTCAATATGCTGATTCAGATTTTTACTTTTAAATTTCATAAGATTTTGTATGATTATAATTCTTTTACATTATTTCTTAGAATCTGGCTTACTTGTTTTATGAATTATAATTAGGATTTCTAGAATTTTAAATTTAAAATAAGTATATAAATTTTAAAAAAGTATGCAATATTGATATTTTGATTTAAAATATCTTTAGAAATAAATTGAATACATTCATAAAAAGTCTTGAGTCACATCTTTAACAAGAATCGCTCTAATTCACATACAGTCAATTTCACACACACAAACCTTTACTTTTAAAGTAAGAGGATTTTGAAATTTCATGATATTTTCAGCATTTTAATTCAAAAAAGATTCATTTGCATATATTTTCACGAAATAATAATTTAGAAAACAACTACATTACACTGAAAATATATTCAGTCAATCAACTGCAGTATTAGTATTTTACTTTTTAAATTGATTTCTAATGCACTTAAAAATGGTAAAGTATCATAATTTAGTGATAAAGTTCCACTTTATTTCAGACAACCCCCTGTCGTGCGGATGCAACATGCGTTGGATAACTTCTCTCGAGAGGCATCACTGGACTGAACTTTATTACGTAGGTAGTTGCAAGTACCCAGAGGAACTAAAGAATAAAGCATTGAAAGATTTAAATGAAGCAGACTTTTCCCAATGCAGTCAATAAAAAAACTTAATTTCAAAAAGTAAAATCAAGCCTTAAATTATATTATCAAGCTTACATAACTTTTGCTATTTGTACACAAAATAGTTTAAATTTGTGGAAAATATCTTTTTATTAAAATTAATAAACTACATTAATCCTTTTAATTTTTGTGTTGTATTAAAATTTTGTCTGTGATAGTCAATTTTGTTCTGAGTGCTGATAAATTATGAAAATTTTGTTGTGAAAATTACTACTTTTATTTTGGTTTGTTTTTAAGCATGATTAAACTTTCACTGTCCTTTATGCACACCAGGGAGGGCGAACCTTTACGAATCAACGTGCCCTTTTTTTAAAGTGTTTAATAAGGTATAGGCGTGCCGTCAAATAAATTTGACTTGTGACTGTTGGGAAAATAATGAAATTAAGTACTAACAACTCAAAACACTTTATTTACTACGAAAAAATACTTTTTGCACTGTATAGTTGTAAATGTGTTTTAGTTATACTTGCAATTCAAATTATAAAGTAACATTAGTGTGACTTCTAACGTTGCAGATTGGATGACAAATTACTTATGCTGAATTGGGGTTATGTGCCAAACGGTTTCTAAGCAATTAATTTTGTCATGATTCACTTTTTTGACAAGAGGATTTGTGATTCATTTCAAAATGCAGTTTTGCCGACGATACTCGGCATACCAATGTTCCAGAACTTAAAACACACACCACTTTGTCGCTTTTAATAAAAATGCCATATTTCTAGATTCACCAAGTTTGCCCTTTTTGTTATTTTGCTGAGTGAGTGAATATTAACGTTGCACTGTTAAGCTGCACAATGGCTATGTTCTTTTGCTGAACTAGTTATGTTAAATAACAATTAAAAATCGTAAGTATAACACAAATAAATTTTAAAATGCAGTATTGCCAACGAAATTTACTATGTTATACGTAGACAAATTTTGCATCATAAGCAATTGTAGCCCACCACGTAACTAAGGTAACACAATACTAAACGAGTGTACTTCACCGCCACCGATTACTCAAGTTTGTTCGTAATACTTCACGGTGAACTTTGTTATTTTGAAATAAAATGCAAACCATTTTGATTACTGGCGTGCCCAAAATATTGCGTCGCGTGCCATTAATGGCACGCGTGCCACTGGTTCGCCATCCCTGATATACACCATTTTTAAGCTATTATGAGATAAATGGAAAACGAAACTTTAAATATTTATTATTCCAGAATGGTTGTCTCAGATATTTAATAACACCAACAACATGTATACTACTTAATTTATGCAAATAAGACAATATTGTTATTATGTACATCAGGGGTCGGTAACCTTTTAGCTTTGGCGTGCGAAACCATTCTACCAACGTGATTCAGCGTACAGCACAATAGGATATATTTGAAACAGTTCGATTCCCGCGATAATGCATACAGACCTAAGGAGTAGAGGTCAATAATGCAGATATTTACAGTTTTATTATACATTAATTTTGTATCATTTGAAGATATTTCTTTAAATAAAAATTAACATAACAAAATATAACTATTTCTTCAACGAAACTAAAAAAAAATTAAAATTGTACATACACTGCTGGACAATTGCTAAGGACGCATAACACTATCACCCATAGCAACCACAAAATGAAAGGAAGCAAAATGTGGAAAATTAGAATAAGTGCGAGATATTAGCAAGAAGAAGTATGAGTATGCAAATTTTTTTCCACGTCTGTTCATCACGTGATAGCGTTAATAAGAGCTTTAAAGGTTTTGACGCGTGTGGACAGTTGTTGTTTCAAGTCAAAGTTTTACAGGAAAGATTTAATAGACGAACTTAAAATTTTTGGCATGTCTTCCCGACATCACATAGATGATTTTATGCGTGGCCGAATTATTGGAAAGATCGAAGAAGGGCGAAAAATAACAGATGTTGCCAGGGAGTTCGACATCGCTCACAGCGTTGTTTCACGGCTGTGGAAGTCATTTAAAACTACTGGAATGTGTAGTAGACGGCACGGGGGAGATCGTGTTAGAAGTACGACGCCTGCAGAAGACAGATATATCGTCCTATCAGCAAAAAGGAACAGGCGCACCCCAGCTCAGCAGGTGGCAAATCAGTTTCTTGCTGCCTCAGGAAAGCAGATCTCCCGAAAAACTGTTGCCAGACGTTTGAGGGAAGGAGGACTATACGCACGCAGACCTGTTGTGTGTGTCCCATTGACCAGACAGCACCGTACTGCCCGTTTGCAATGGTGTCGTGAGCATCACAATTGGACTGAACAGGACTGGGCATGCGTACTATTCTCAGATGAGAGTAGGTTCAGTCTGTCATCGGATTGTAGACGCCAACTGATCTGGCGCGAGAGTGGTACTGCTTATCGTCCAGAAAATATTCAGGAAAAGGACCGATATCCGACATGCAGTATCATGGTGTGGGCCGGTATCATGATCAATGGCCGCGCGCGCCTACATGTGGTTGCGAATGGGACTATGACGGGCCAACGATACATTGATGAAGTCTACTTCCTCATGTTCGTCTTTTTCCGTGGTGCTGTCGGTGATAAATTTGTTTTTATGGACGACAACGCAACATGTCATCGAACACTCGCTGTTCAGGACTGTCTAGACAGCGAGGGTATTCAACGTCTCGTATGGCCAGCGCGTTCTCCAGATCTAAACCCCATTGAAAATGTGTGGGATGCTTTGGGGAGGCAAGTTGCTGGTCGAAACTATCCTCCGACAAACAAGAACACCCTTATCCGTGCACTCACAGAGAATGGAATAAATTGCCTCAACAGCTGCTGGATAATGTTGTGCAAAGTATGGTACGACGTGTGGAATGTTGCATCACACTCCACGGTGGACATATCCCGTACTGATACCCTTCTTTAAGGTGCCTGCTGACTTTTAGATGCATTGTTCCATTTCTCCATACGCAGATCAAATGAACATTTTTTTTCTTTCAGATGTTTCACAGCTTTTGTACTTTCCAGAACAATAAATATTCTTTATTCTAATGTCTGAACAGTGTGGCAACTATATTTTATCCTACTAGGCCTCATGTCTCGCTTAATGTTATGCTACATAGCAATTTGTGATCCGTCCTTAGCAATTGTCCAGCAGTGTATATCATGTATTTTAAACATATTTGTTAAAATAAGAAAAATACAACATAAAATATAAGTATTTCTCTTTATTATAGGTAAATAAAATTTTTAATGAGAAACTTATGCTGGTATCATTTTACTTTAACACAGTGAAATCGGGGGTATAATTTGCGATTTTCAATTTGACACGATTCTGAGCATTGAGTTGCCAAACGATTTCTTTGAGGACTCGAAATATTTTTCATATAAGGATAGATGTTTTAATTAGATATGTAGAACAAGAAAATCAAAAAGCGGAGCACCATGCAATGTTTCCTCTTCAAACAATTAAATCTCTCAAGCAATGATATTCAATAATTTACAAAATAGTTGTAAATTTATCTTTATAGTTATCTTTCAGAATTTTTCGTAATTCCGTAAATGTCCGTAATTCTGAAAAATGTTTGTCATACAAGATCCATTACAAAAATATCTTTTTCCATCCACTCAAAAGCAGACAAATTTGTAGAGCAGTGCAGAGCGCCACTGAAAATTGTACAGCGTGCCACAGGTTGCCGACACCTGATGTACGTTATAGTAACAGTATAGTATGTAGTGTTTTTACCATTCAGCAAATACATTCAAATGGGACCAAAAATGAAATTCTGATACATTATTAAAATATATAACAAAAATAGAAAAAGTTTAATTTTTTATTTTAATTTTACATATTTTATACAAAAAAGCACATTGAAATTTTCTTAAAAAATCATCAGAGTTATGAATTTGTATTACATTCAAAGCGTTATTTTTTTAGGTTATACTATTCTCGACACAAATAATGATAATCGCTTGAATGAACCTTAAGATGTTTAATATTTTGGTTCACTCCTAGGAGAGCCCACGCCCTTGGCGCGAATTACTTTGGTTGGCGATAATTGCGCCATCTTGGTAACCCTACTTTTAAACACAGCATATGGTAACCCTAACTATTTCTAGCATTTTCGTATTTTGTGGGCGTGCAATTCAAATTTCCTTTTGTTGTTGGGCTCTAAGCTGGCTGCGTGTGTGAGGGAATTTACTTTAGAATTTTTTACTTTGTTGAATGCGAAAGGTAAGAATTGATTGAATGGTGTGTGAAGGAAGGATTAACTCCTTCGAGTTATGAATGTCCTAAATGTAATTGATCGGCATGATGTAACATGGTCCGCAATAAAACGCTTTCTTCAAAATCGAACCAGCCACGCCGAATGTAAGTTCGACCATTACCTCGCAGAATAAATATGGCGGCGCTCACACGATCATTCGCTTAGCGATGAGACCTTTAAGGCTTTTTTTAAATCTGTTACGCTGTACCCTCCACTCGGAAAAGATCAGCAGTAAGAAAGTAAGTGCTATTTTTATATTTTTAATCTTAAATGTTTAATTTCTGTATTGTTTACATATATTTTCATTACGCATCCACCTTATCCCGCTATATTCCCTTGCCGCCATTGTCGGGTTCACTTGGCGCCATCTTGTTCTGGCTTGGCGCTTTTTTCGGTTTGTCGCCAAGGATGTGGGCTCTCCTAGGATTTTACCAATATTTTTTACACACCTTATAACATAAAAAGTGACACACCCAGGAAAACTTATCTAAATGTTATGAAAATCAGTAGAAATAATATGCATGAATTTAAAAACGAAACGCTATTACTATCAGAGGAATTCAATATTTTATTTAGAAAATTCATCTACAAAGACAAAAAAAAATTAATGATGTGTTGACTCACACTATTCCCGATGGGATCCATAGTCGGGCGAAGACACCTACTCCTTAGATCTCGAACAAGTTATAATGGAGAGAAATTCGATGATCGCGTTGGTCAGGTAAATATTGAAACCCCTCCTGTTGAGAAATATCAGAAAACTACGAAGAATCATGAAAACCTAAGTCTCAGGACATTATATACCATGAACGCATGTAGTTTTTTTGAAAAAGGCAATTGCTATACAACTTGTTCTACCTTTCTTGCATTGCAATCGCATTCTACATATCGATGAAATTTCTCAAAATAATATCATGCAAGAATTTCTGAAAAGCGGCGACATTTAACATATATATGCATCTGAAAATTCTTTTTATGTTTGTTGAAAATACTACGGATAGAAAGCAATCTATATCCAAACGATTGTCTCCTTTTTAGCGTGTTTTGTGTTGAAAATTCGCGAACAAAAAAGCTGTATAACATGCATTCTTAACCATAGCATTAATATCTATTCGTAATATCCCACACTTGATCGAATTGATTTGTTGCTAATCTGAAGCCTTGTATACGTACCTCGTTCTCAAGTTGAAGATTGGAACACAAACGGCCGACTGTGCGATTATGAACGCTGTAAATAGAATCACTGTCGGGTAGTGAACTTATGGACACAAATTACTGTCCACCTATAGGCTACCCCTGACATACCACATATTTTAAAACAATAGTACTGAAGATTTATAATTCAATGCCTTAAAACACTCCATTAGATACTAGCTTCGATTTTTGCATCCGAGAAAATTTACTTAAATTTAAGGCTACACGGTACCCTTTTTCAAAAAAATTTTTGGAGACAGTTACAGTAAAAATAATTGATATTTTATATTTACATTATATTATTAAGCTGATTCTGTAAGCAAAAAGTCAGTTTGACCAGCCATTATTTTACAATTTTAAAAAAATTAGGAATTTTTGAAGTTTTTTCAAACTCTTATAAAATACTCAATTTTTAAAATGTTTTAGTAATTTTAAGTTATTTATGATTATTAGATTATTACAAACAGTATTTAGTATGGATTTGAAAATCTATTCCCTTGTTGATTTTTAATAATTATTTTTCTAGAAAAACCTGGAAAAAACACGAATATCAACTTTAGCATTTTTTAGAAAATTAACTAGAGTTCTCAGCCCTAAATCCATACTAACTCTTATAGAACATACATTTGGGAGTATATACAAAAAAATTCAAGGCTCTATCTTGAACAAGAAAAAAGCCTTAGGGATTAAAAAACACTTATACCTTCAAAATTAAAAAAGTCTGAGAAAAACGTATTTAAAGTTTGTAAAGTCATAAAACAAAAACTTATAATTCCCATAAAACTCTAATTTTTCAATATGTTATGTTCCAATGTATGTTCTACATGAAAACACTACTTTTATTAAATATGATTGAAAATTATATTTTTAATTCAAAATATATTTTTGCATAATATTGATAGCATTTGTTAAGACGTCAGTTTATTCAGCTTTATCTTAACCTAATATTTCACAAAAGTTTTGAAACATGAAGCATTTATGTACACAATAATAATGATACTAACTTAAGCTAAAAATAGTCAGGTTTGCTAATAAAATTTAATTTTTTTCAGTTTTAAATTGGGGCAGTTTAGGAACTTTTAGCTCTTGTCGTACGACTTTAAAATACTAAAATATAGTACTAAAATATATTTCGTATCATGTAGTTTGGTTTATATATATATATATATACATCAAGGAAATATTCAGTTATATCTGCAGCATTTGAATTCAGAATACTTGTATTCGGAAGTCTAATTGCAGAATCAGTTGAGGACTGATTTTTAGATACATCATTTTCAGTAGTTTTCCATCTCGTCGAAGTATTGTTTCTCACAGAAACCCAGAACGCATTTGCCATGGAATTTTCTCTACAGGAAAAATTATTGATAAAGCTTTTAAGTTATATAAATTATTTTTAAAGCAAAAATTGGCCATGAAATTAATCTCAATTAATTATGAGAACCCAAAAAACTCAAAACATAATCAAGCAGAAATGATTTTAGTAAGGAAAATTGGAATTAATAACCATTTCAAACTAAAAGCTCAAAAATATTTTTAATTAATTCAACTCAAGTGTGAAAAAATGCTTCAAAAGGAAACCGAAACCAAAACCATAGCTCAATAAACTTCAAATATCTTAAAAACTAATTTGTTAACAGTTCTCTGAAATTTCGTGGCAAGCATCTCAATGATATGGGCCACCAAAGCATGCACAAAAAAAAATTTCGGTAAAAATGAAATTTTTAGGGCACTGTGTAGCCTTAACATAAGGATATTTTATAAATACAAGTTACAGTTTGCAAAAATGTATGTAGAAACTTATTTTAAACAATTTACATGAACAAAAGTGGAGTCCGTCGTAACAAGTATGCATACAGATATTAAAGTTTGATTTTATATTTAAATTTTAAAAAATGAAAAACAAACAAACATATGCTAAATTACGACTTTATAATATCAGTACTAAATTTTCTTTATTTCTTATTGCAGCTTATGATTTAACACTCCAAAGCCTTCTTTTCTGCCTATTTCTACAGTAGTTGTTCAAAAAGTGGGAAATTAGTGCACGGCTTTTTTTTATTTTTTCCCTTCATTTTTATGATAAATATTCTACTTTATAAATGTTTGCATTTAAAACTTAAGGTATCCGAATACGTTCGGAACCGTGATTTTGCAAAAGCTTATAAATGGATAATATTTATGATGTTTAACGTCACTTAGATTAGAAAACGTACATAAAATTATTTTAAGAATATTGTTACAATAAAAAATTATTTAAGTACCATATTTTGACAAAAAATAAACACATAATGACCACTTTTCAAATCATTCCCCTTTTATGAAAAATACTTCTATTGTAATAATACACTGCTGGACAATTGCTAAAGACGGATCACAAATTGCTATGTAGCATAACATTATGCGAGACATGCGGCCTAGTAGGATAAAATATAGTTGTCACACTGTTCAGACATTAGAATAAAGAATATTTATTGTTCTGGAAAGTACAAAAGCTGTGAAACATCTGAAAGAAAAAAAAATGTTCATTTGATCTGCGTACGGAGAAATGGAACAATGCATCTAAAAGTCAGCAGGCACCTTAAAGAAAGGTATCAGTACGGGATATGTCCACCGTGGAGTGTGATACAACATTCTACACGTCGTACCATACTTTGCACAACATTATCCAGCAGCTGTTGAGGCAATTTATTCCATTCCTCTGTGACTGCACGGATGAGGGTGTTCTTGTTTGTCGGAGGATAGTTTCGACCAGCAACTTGCCTCCCCAAAGCATCCCACACATTTTCAATGGGGTTTAGATCTGGAGAACACGCTGGCCATACGAGACGTTGAATACCCTCGCTGTCTAGACAGTCCTGAACAGCGAGTGTTCGATGACATGTTGCGTTGTCGTCCATAAAAACAAATTTATCACCGACAGCACCACGGAAAAGACGAACATGAGGAAGTAGACTTCATCAATGTATCGTTGGCCCGTCATAGTCCCATTCGCAACCACATGTAGGCGCGTGCGGCCATTGATCATGATACCGGCCCACACCATGATACTGCATGTCGGATATCGGTCCTTTTCCTGAATATTTTCTGGACGATAAGCAGTACCACTCTCGCGCCAGATCAGTTGGCGTCTACAATCCGATGACAGACTGAACCTACTCTCATCTGAGAATAGTACGCATGCCCAGTCCTGTTCAGTCCAATTGTGATGCTCACGACACCATTGCAAACGGGCAGTACGGTGCTGTCTGGTCAATGGGACACACACAACAGGTCTGCGTGCGTATAGTCCTCCTTCCCTCAAACGTCTGGCAACAGTTTTCGGGAGATCTGCTTTCCTGAGGCCGCAAGAAACTGATTTGCCACCTGCTGAGCTGGGGTGCGCCTGTTCCTTTTTGCTGATAGGACGATATATCTGTCTTCTGCAGGCGTCGTACTTCTAACACGATCTCCCCCGTGCCGTCTACTACACATTCCAGTAGTTTTAAATGACTTCCACAGCCGTGAAACAACGCTGTGAGCGATGTCGAACTCCCTGGCAACATCTGTTATTTTTCGCCCTTCTTCGATCTTTCCAATAATTCGGCCACGCATAAAATCATCTATGTGATGTCGGGAAGACATGCCAAAAATTTTAAGTTCGTCTATTAAATCTTTCCTGTAAAACTTTGACTTGAAACAACAACTGTCCACACGCGTCAAAACCTTTAAAGCTCTTATTAACGCTATCACGTGATGAACAGACGTGGAAAAAAAATTTGCATACTCATACTTCTTACTAATATCCCGCACTTATTCTAATTTTCCACATTTTGCTTCCTTTCATTTTGTGGTTGCTATGGATGAGTGTTATCCGTCCTTAGCAATTGTCCAGCAGTGTTTTTTGCCTGTATATACCTCGGACCTCTGTACAGAGGTTGAACAAGAATTTTCGAAATATATAACTTAGAAATGGATTTATCCATATTTTACTACAACAGAGGGGAGGAATTTTAAGAAAAAAAACGCCGATAATTAGTTCAAATGATGGTAACTTTGAAAATAATGTGAATTTTTCAAAAATCCTAGTTCAGATTCTCTGGACAAGTCTTTACTTTATATAAGGAAAATGTAATTATTATAGAAGCATTTTTTTATAAATGGAGAACGTTTTGAAAAAGTTATTCTGAGAATTTTTTACCAAAATAATTTTTTTCGTCATAATGTCTTTAAAACAATTTTATATATGTATTCTAATCTAAGTGACACTAAATATCATGAAAATCATCCATTTATGCACTTTTTAAAATTACGGTTCAGAACATAGTTGGATACCTTAAGTGAATGAGGAAATGGCTTAATAGGCCCATTGTACAATAGTTTCATGAATGAAAACCATTGTTTACAAAAATCTAACTATCCAGTCTGTAGATTCCTTAAATTTTACTGATAGCTAAGCAATTTTACTCTATTACAAAGAACACTATTTATAGCTCTAGAAATATAAACGTCTTGCGATGCATGTGTCATGCCTTGACTAAAAGTACTAAAAAATATCTGGATAATTACATTTTGAAGAGAACTGAAGAAATACCGATCTGAAACTCTCGAACCATAACAATTTTCCAAGCTCAAGTTTTAAAATGGTTAGACGACTTAAGAAAAAAAGACATCTGGATGAACTGACTGTAACTACAAAATGTTCAGCGAAGTAAGAACAGACATTTATCATGTGCAGAAGGAATATAAATATGAAGCATGTATGTGTTTTTGGTGGGTGTTCAATAACAGTAAGCTGCAGGCTGACAATTAAGAAATCCTCAGGATTGAGTACTTTAACCCAATGACGCAATATTAAAATGCCTATTCAGCAAAATTTGTAATTCTTTCTTTATCTCTCAAACACATTTATCTTATTGAGATTATTAACCTTGCATTAGATCTAGTGTTTAGTAGGGTTGATGCGTCATCATTATTAACATCTTTTTCTTACTAATTTCGTGGCTAGATTCATTACAATTATCACTAAAATTTTCTTCATATTTTAAATTCATAATATTCATTTTCGCAGCCTAACACGCTCTCAATATATTTTATCAATTCTTCCTTATTATCATCATGAAATCTTTTTCCTCCAATAACTATTGATGATATTGAGAAAATACGAAAAAAAAAATATTTGATTTGGATAAGAGGCAAAGAAGGTGATCAGATCCGAGGACGTACAGAGTCACATGCCAGTATTTCTCTTCAAAAAATAGTACATTACCATCTCTAAGACTGATTGATTGATTGAATATTAACGTCGCACTGTTCAGCTACACAAGGGCTTTTGGCGACGGACCACGTAATTTTGAACCATGGTCAAGTGACGTGGACGACACCTGAGCTGGCACCCCCACCCCCTCTCCTAACTACCACACCACACCAACGGGAGGACGTTTCAGCTCTCGACAGATTTAACGTGCATCGCTGCCCTACACGGCGGGTCTTTAGTGGTACTGGGCTCGAACCCGTGACAAAGCAAGCCACGGTCCGATACCTATACCACTCGGCTACCGCGGCCACCATCTCTAAGACAAAAATTATGCTACATCCATGTATATCAGGGATACTCAATCTTTTTTTTCTCCTGGGCCGCATACAAATGTTAGTTATTTCACGCGGGCCGCAACATGAGGATAAATGGGGAGGGGGAGGATACTTTAAGACCAAGATAACATTGGACATTTAAAATGTAGAAAATTGTTCAAAATATTATAACTCCTGTTTATTTTTTTATTATTTTTTATACTTTTTTTGTCACTAACACTAAAGTGGTAGCAATTAAGAAGCACACCTTCACAATTTCTGCATCAGTAAACGCGGTTTCACATGATTACCAATAATATAACAAACTTCATAGGATGTCTTTGTTACCCCGCTAGGATATAACCACTGACAAAACACATTGCTGCTGTGGTAAAGATTATTCAAGAAAGCCTATTTATCACCTCTTGAAAGAGATCATCGAGGAAAAGTGTCATTGAAGGATTCCTGTTGATTGATATTTTTTAAATACAACACTTTCGTGACGATTCAAACAATTACTGATCCATATTAGTTTATCACTACAAAATAGTCAACCTCCCAATCATCTTGAAACGACATATTTTCTTTGAAAATTTTTCATATGAAGGATAAGTTAAAATTGGTTCTACCCATATAATTGTCCCTACTACACTTTTTGTGACGAATCGTAACTGTTCCAAATAGAAAAAGAATATCAATTCGCACGCGTACGACACCGACAGCAAAAAGCAAAATTGATATATTTGATTTCTTGACAAAGAATTTCCCCCAAATTTTTAATGCAATGTTCTTAAGTAAATTTCTCAGAGGAATAGGCCATGACCGGGACACTTAAAAAGGCTCGGTGGGCCGCATGCGGCGCGCGGGCCACAGGATGAGTATCACTGATGTATATGAACCAATACAGCATTGTAACCTGAGGTCGTCGTGATGAGCTTATACGTCAAAGGACGATGTCTGATCATCATATGACTTGAATGTGTTAATATAAAGAAAAATATCATTAATCATCAGATAAAATCAGATTGTGATCAAAGTTATTTTCTTAACACGTATTTAATTATTTGTTAAAAAAAGTTCCGCTTCCTGTCTAATTATTTTATTGGAAAATAAGTGCAATGGAAAAAAGTACCATTTCAGGGGAATTTTAAAACTTTGCTTGATTATATAGAATGATAATATAATAAAAAAAGCCTTTGTACACACCGTAAAATATAACAATAATCTTCTCTTGTCATTCACATAGACCATTTAAATTTTCCAAAGTGAAAGTATAATGCAATAATTAAATTAAGTATAAGAACTTTTTAAATTGGGTATTCTTAAAACTTTAAATAAATACTTTTTTCAAATAATATCCCAATGTACCTAAGTTCCGAACCACGATTTTGAAAAAGCGCATGAATGACTTATTTATTTGATATGTTGTGTCTTTTGAATTAAAATATACATATAAAAACGTTTGAAGAATATTACTCCGAAAAAAAATGCTTAAATTCAATTTTCAGGCAAAAGGGAAGAAATAAAACGATATCTTCTCAAAACAGTCTCCGTTTATAAAACAAATATTCTAAAATGTGTCCAAAACGTGAAATTAGGTGGTCACCAAACGTGTCTTTCAATAAATCGATTGTGGCACGAGCTGTGTGACATGTTGCGCCGTCTTGTTGGAACCACAGCTCCTGGACATTATGATTGTTCAATTCAGGAATGAAAAAGTTAGTAATCATGGCTCTATACCGATCACCATTGACTGTAACGTTGTGGCCTTCAGCGTTTTTGAAGTACGGACCAATGATTCCACCAGCCCATAAAGCGCACCAAACAGTCAGTTTTTCTGGATGTAACGGTGTTTCGACATACACTTGTGGATTAGCTTCACTCCAAATGCGGCAGTTTTGTTTGTTGACGTAGCCATTCAACCAGAAGTGCGCTTCATCGCTAAACAAAATTCGCTTATGAAAATAGAGAGAGAGAGAGAGAGAGACCATTATTTTCGAAATAAAATTGCACAATTTGAAAGCGTTGTTCAGGGGTGAGTCTATTCATGATGAATTCCCAAACCAAACTGAGAATAAATCCCTTGCCAGCTGTTAAATCGGTCTCCATCTTGGAAAGTAATGCCAACTTAAACTTCTATACCTGGAAAAAAATACTCTGTAGTTTCATTCATTATTTTCTTTTAAAAAGGTACACGAACTTTGAAAACAATCATTTTAAGATAATTGCATTTTAAGTGTAAAAATGCCCTTAATTACAAAAATAAGGAATTACAACATGTATTTGCCCTGTTTTATTAAACATTAGTATCTTCTGAATTCTTCAAACATAAAATATGAAACAAAAAAGCCTTAAAATGTTCAGAAAATACATATACAGTAATTTTCAGTTTTTGTTTAACGAGATTTTTTTAGCATTTTGCATCAATTTTCACAAATTATGTAACAATCTGTGAAGAATTTTTAACTTCAATGCATTATAAATATCAAATTTGACCTTATAATACCAAAAATATAATGTAAACATGTATCAATACGTAAAAGTCATGATTTGGGAATATGTGATTTTACGACGTTAGAAAAATTTAACTATGGATTTGTATGTTTCCATGCAAACACAATTTCTAAAGTTTCAAAATTTTCTCTAAACTGTACAAATGATTTCTAAAAAAGTCAAAAATAAAACTATTTTTTATGTTTTTAAATATGAAATTGGTGTATTTTTATGCATGTATCAAACTTCTCGCAACGACAAAAACCATTACACACCTGAGTTGTTGTTAGTTACCTATTATTCAAAAACTTTTGAATAATTAAAGCTTAAAAATTTGTCTCTGAACAATAAATAAACATTAATATTTGCAATTAAGTGAAATATTTAAAATATATTGTTTAGTTTCCTTAAAAACATGTAACATAAAAATATCACTATGAATTTTTAAAAAAATTGACATTTTTGTCACGATATATGGACTCCAGTCAAATATATATATTTTGGGAAAATCCCCAAATACTCACATGAATATATATAGTTACATATAAGTAACATGAGGGTGGAAAATTCATTACGTTTATACATTATATTCTGAGAAAAACATGAATACAGTTTTAAAAACATCATTTTTGAGAAAATTGAATTTTCACTATAAAGTCCTACTTTATCACAAAAATAATGAATTACAACATGTATTTGTCCCATTTTTATTGAACATTAGCATCTTTGCAATTTATTTTGCATAAAATAGTAAGCAAAAAAAAGTCTTAAATTGCCCAGAATAGCATTTTCAGTTTTTTTAAAGAGATAATTTCTAGTATTACATCAATTTTCTCAATTCTGTATCAATTTTTGAAGAATTAGTAGCTTTCATGCTTTACAGATATCAAATTTGAACATAAAGCAACATAAATATAATGTGAAAATTTATCAATATGGTATTTGTATGAATTTTTGAGATGGTATTTAAAAATACCTGATTATATATATATATATATATATATATATATATATATATATATATATATATATATATATATATATATATATATACGACATTTTGAAAGTTTTCGCTGGGATTTTGTAAAGTTATCATTAGGTTTTGTTGTTGCAGACATTTTCTCTCTAAGGTTTAAACTTCAAAAATTACTCTAAACTGGATAAATGTTTTCTAAAACAGCCAAAATAAAACTATTTTTATGTTTTTAAACATGACATTTACGTATTTTTATGTATGTAACAAGCTTCTCGCAAAGGCAACAAACATCACACTTGATGTATCATCTCATACCTTTATCTCAGAAACTATTAAGCATATGAACTCAAGACTTTGACTATATGTATTAATTATACATTTATATTTATATTGAAGTTAAATTTTTTAAATATATTAATTATTTTTTTCAAAAACAAACTTTTAGTTGAGCGAGCATATATGATTATTATGAATTTATTGAACATTGTCATTTTTTCTTATGATATCTGCTTAAGAATATTTCAAAAATGTCACTTCAGTATACACAATTGCATTCAAGAAACAGAGTACATTTATACAATTTAAAAAAACATTTAGAAAACCATTTTTATAAAAAATCTTACCTTGTAAAAGTATTATCCTATTTATTTTCCATCACAAATTATCTTCATTATGCTTTATTCAGTTATAAAATTAAGATTCATTACGTATGTATTTCTCACTTGGTCACAATCCTATACCCTAATTTTTTTTCTTTTAACACTTTACTTAAACACGTGAAGATTTAGTAATCAGTAATAATAACTAATTAAAAATTAATTTAAACTAAAGAAAAAAAAAAGACCTAAATTTCAGTAAAAAATGCCTACATTTTAAGTATAACATTTACTAAAACCCACATGAAAATCTGAAACTGCCTCCAAAGGTTTTTACCAAATCTAACAGTTGCAGTTATACAATTATCTAAAGTTAATTTGGGTATTAAAAAGAAAAATTAATCGAGGCTTTGCAATTTTTCCCCAGTTTTAAAAAGGCAATGTTTACATTTCTATTTGTCAAAATGGGCGTGGTAAATCAACTGATTATTTTTTAAAAATCATTTTAAAATACTTCTAATTCATGTAACGGCTTGTATGTTATATCATTGGAAAGGTCTTGATTTATAGATTTCAGAAAAAACAAAAACTCAAAATCGATTTTTAAAAGGGGTTTACCCTACTGACTGATCTTAATTATATTTCGCCTATATAAAGCTTAGACATCTGTACACATCCTATGAACTAGGATTTTATAAATATATAATTTAGAAGGGGATTCATTCATGTTGTAATATATCAAAGCAGAGGAATTTTTACAAATATTATTTTAATTGATAGTAACTCTAAAAATAATGTCCATTTTTTAAAAATCCTAATTCAGGCTCTGTACGGAAGTCTTAGCTGTATATAAACAAAGTATTTAATAGAAGCTTTTCCATAAAAAGAGAATGTTTCACAAAGCCGTTTTAATTTGAATGTTTGCCATATTTTCTTCATTTTTTTTTACCAAAAATTACATTTAAATATTTTTTTATTGTTGTTGAAATAATAATCTTAAAATATATATAAGTTTATAAGTATAATCTAATTCAAGTGATACTAAATATCAAAAAAAAATTCATTATACGATTTACAAGATCGTGTTTCCAAATGCAGAAAATGCCCCAAAAGAAAACAGTTGAGACTTGTAAATTTTTTTTGTTTGCGATTAATTTTTGTAAATTTGCGTGCATTTCTTTTGAAACAGCTAAATCAATTTAATTTTGTAAAAGAGCAATATAAAAGTCAAAAAACAATCGACACTATTAAGTAACAAACTGTGTTTATCTATAAATAAATCTAAGACATTTTGAGAGCATAGATGTTTGAATATCTAAGGTCATCTTTGAAGTGATGACACTTCATTGGAGAATTTTTAGCAATTTAAAAACTGAAGAACTAGATAATTCATAAAAAAATAAATAGACAAACAAAGTAAAGAAATGTCTTTAACCCTGTGTTTTGAATCTGAATCCTCACCATTTCTTATTCTTAATACTTTATACAAAATCAATAGAAAGAAAACTATTTTAAATAAATCAATAACAAGAACAACACAGTTAGGAAAATAAAGTCTTTAATTGAAGTACTTGCTTAAAACTATATATTGAAAGCAATTTAAAAATTGCAATAATTTTACATAGTAAAATGATAGTTGCCGAAATGATGTAATTTTACATAGTTGCCCAAATAAAAAGTGAATACGTTCAATAAAAAGGAATGATTTTGTTGAAAATCAAAAGAAATCGCGCTCTGGGGTTGTAACACAGATCCCATCGTTTCTGCAGAAGATATATGTCTTCGCTCTAGAAAGAACATGATTAATTATTGAAGAAGTCCAGCCAAGCTTCCTTCACTTCATCATCCAAATAGAAATGTAATACTCTCTAGAAGTCACAGGGGGATAATCCCTGACCGTACGGTGGATGTTCTAACATTTCACAACGCATTTTTTTAAAGTTGCCTTGGATTCACGGAAAACGAAGGGTTGATATTTTCATGGAGAGATCCGATATTCTTTTAACACCAAATGTTCCAAGACGTTCGACCTTAATGAACAGTGCTCCCCATAGACTGTCACTTTTTGTCGATAAATGACCGCATTAAACTCACCTCTTGCAATCTCAGGAGTCTTACTACCGCACGCTATTAAACGATCTGACGCATTCTTATATGGCAGGACTTCACTTTCGATTAATTTCCTATACCACTAACGGGTTTCACTGTTTAAACTCGTATGCAGTGTATTCTTCCTCACTCATTCTGACGCATTCGCATAGGGATGGCGATCTGAGATCGATTGATCGATTTCTCCGACCCAAAAGTATCGATTTTTTAAATCGTTATATAACACTTAATCGATCCAGTGAATCGATATTTCATCCTAAAAATCGACATTTGATTTTTTCTGTTTTGGTAAAAACCATTAAATTTTATTTACAATTAGTTGAATATACTATCTTTAAACGCTACTTATCGCAGGCAGTTGTGCACCTGAAGTATGATCCTTAAAGGACAGCAAAACTAATATCACGTTTACTCTATAGCCATGATATAAATGAGTATCGTGGGATCATCTGTTCCTTGTGAGCACCTTTTTTTCAATTGCTGGCAACATCGCAAGTGATGAGCGGAATCGCTTGGATTGTTGTTTTTAAAAAGCTTAGATACTAAGCATTGGGAACTATAAGCTATATTATCTATTTTCTAAACTTGTTAATGTAACAAATACATTTAGAATATGAATGTCGTCATGTATATCTGATATTTTGATATTGCAATTAAAGTCATTGTAATTGTGTCGAATTCTGTGAACTAAAAAATTCCCTGATTTTACTGATAAGAGATCGTTTATTAGGGTATCTTTCTAGATTTATTCAAAAAATATATTTATATTTATATTGTTAATAAATGTATATTTGAGGAAAAATCGATTTTTTTAAAAAAATCGATATTTTAGGCCTCGATTTTTTGTGAATCGATTTAACAGGTTATGATTCGAATCGATTTAAAAATCGATCTTTTTTCGGAAAGAATCGCTATCCCTACAATTGCATATGCCCACTTTTCATTTAGGCAACCCTTTTATCAGAATCTGGAAAATTTAAAAATGCACAGAACAATAATAAATTCATTTCCAACTAACAGAGATTTCAACTTTTTTATTCGAAGAAATCTATCCCCCCCTTGCGGGTTATTCTAATAAGATTAATTAATCACTTCACAAAATTTGATTCTCTCTCAACGTATTTAAAAAAAAAACTACATATTTCAGCAAAACACTAAACAAGGTGAAATTTTTTTTACAGTGTTTTTTTTTATAAATTCTTTCATATCCCCCCGAGTAACAAGATTTAGTTCATGTACCACAAGTTCCCGGGTATAGAACGTGCACCTATGTTTTCAAAATGATTTTCTTAAGTTTTAGGTATATAGTAATATTTCAACTTATACGCTAACCCGACTTGAGCAAACCAGAGTTAGGCGATTTTACAATCTCGTTAATTTTTTGTTTCCTTTTTTAATCACTGAAATGTAACACGGAATAAGAATGAAACCTGATGGAATTGGTAATGGGATTGAAGAAGTTGTCTATCTTGCCAGTCAAATAAATTCAAAAGTGGATAGTGATGATGTTCAAAAACTGCTGGAACCCACAAACAGAATGAGCTCATAGAAATTTACGAGCAAGAGTACATGCAAATACATTGAAGAACTTGAGTCGTAAGATCTAGTTCAATCAGAAGATCGAATGACTGTTGGGGATTTGACAGAAACCCCCAGTTTAATTGAAAAAGGACTACTAATTTTAGAAAATAGATTCCAACGTAGAGCGTACTTTTTCAACAAAACGAGGAACAAAATACTTGAGGCCGTGGGTAGCCTCGTAGTTAGAGCATCGCACTCCAGACCAGAAGGCCTGGGTTCGATGCCCGATGCCACCAAATAACCGCCGAGTACACACGGAGTACATGCTCGTTAAATCAGTGGGTCCGTAAATCGTGTGGGCTGAATCACGAGTGCAGGGGACTGAAGAATATTTCCCCTTTTAGTTCCCTGCCTATATTGTGGAGTGGAATTCGATGGTGTCGCCATCTATCGTCCCTTTGGGAATTTCTCCGAGCTAAATCGAATTGTCACCTGCATGGTGCTCAAGGCTAAGGCCAACGACAGGCGTACATCCAGCCCCTTGCCACGATGAATTTCGTGTGCCTCGATCTAACTACGTCAGTGAGTGAGTGAGTGAAGATTAACGTCGCGCTGTTCAGCTACACGAGGGCTTTTGGCGACGGACCACGTAATTTTGAACCAAGGTCAAGTGACGTGGACGACACCTGAGCTGGCACCCCCTCTCCTAACTACCACACCACACCAACGGGAGGACGTTTCAGCTCTCGACAGATTTAGCGTGCATCGCTGCCCTACACGGCGGGTCTTTAGTGGTACTGGGCTCGAACTCGTGACAAAGCCAGCCACGATCCGATGCCTATACCACTCGGCTATGTAACTACGTCAGACAGGTGGCATTAGAAACAACTGAATACTTTTTAGCATGCTACGAGGAAATTTTGAGGGAGAAAGATCTATGAGCCAACAGACTTCTTTGTTAGGTTTTATGAAAACTTTTTCAAAAAAACTTCGATTTTTGATTTTGTATTTGTGTTATCTTAGATTTTACTAAATATTTTTTCTTCCTAATTAATAATTTGTATGTATTTATATGCGAAATTATACCACGAATACCGGAATTCGACTTAAGCGGCTTTCACTCTGTCCCACCAATTGCGTAAGTTCGGGGTATTACTGCATTCGCCGTATAGTGTGAACTTTTTTTAACACGCTTTTATAAGTTTCGCTTGTATGTAATGGAATCTTTGTACTCGATCTTTACCCACTTTATAAAAGGTTGGATAAATTCGAAATTTTGCACGCTTGTCAAGGACTAATGAAAATACAATTTCATAATTTTAATTCATTGTCCTGATTACGATCCTCAAAAAAGGATTTTAAGGATTTCGAGATTTGGCTAATAATTCCATGTGCTATTTCCAGATTTGGCGACTTAAAGATTAAGGAGCAACCTTAAAACCGGTTAATACAAGTAAATCATTAAAATAGTGTTTTTTTATGTGAAAAAGGTAGGATGGGTGCATAGTTTTTCTGAAAATGGAAAAAAAGACTGGTGCATGTGAATAAAAGTAATTTATTTTCTTACTGCTAAATATTTTATATTTTTACAAAGCAATACGTTTAGAAGTGATGATACGAATTAACATTATAGCAACAAGTTTAAAATGTGATAATACGATTGACATTTAATATTTCTTTATATATATATATATATATATATATATATATATATATATATATATATATATATATATATATATATATATATATATATATATATTCATATATATGATATTCATGCTTTAAAACTAAAATTTAGATCTTGCACTGATAAAAGATGCAAGGCGTGTGGCATGATGAGTGGGGAACAGTTGGATATGGATGCAGGTTATATATTTTGTAAGATTTTTAAATGTGTTTACAAAATGACATGCAACATATGTAAATTTGCTTACATAGGTCAGACCTCTAACACTATCAATATTAGATTGAACCAGCATAGGTCTGATACAAGGAAATTTGATTGCATCAAAAACCAGGCTAAGATTGAGATAGGACACTTTCATAAACATGGATTCAATAACATAACTGTACATATACTTAGAATAGTGCCAAATATTAAACAAAGATTATGGTTCGAAAACTTTTTTATAGATTCATTTAGATCATATTATCCTTATGGTTTGAATGTTATATGGAAAGGTGAAAGTGTCTTATTAACTTTTAAACAAAAATCCGAGAATTCATTATATCTTCCGAATTTTAATAAATTTATTGATAATAATAATAATATTCGTTTAGCGAGAATTTCAAAAGCTAAACGCAGAAAAAGAGTTACTAGAGACATGTCAACCCTCAAGAATTCTATGTTAGAATTAGCCGCTAAATTTGATGATAACTACAACACAGGCTTAATTAAATCGTTTATGTTTGGCTTGAATAAAACTGAAATTAAAACTATGACAGATATTTTAAGCAGATATAAATTTCGAGATTCTCATGGTATGCATATGATTCGAGACCTTAATAACTATTTAGTACAAAAAATGAATATTAAATTAGATGCAGGTGAAAATTACTCTACAGAATATTGTACATTATTATTTATGAATAAATCCTTTAACAAAATTAATTTTTCAAGTATATTTCAAAAATATCAATCCTTTTTTCCTATTAAAAATATTATTATTAAAAAGGCTTTCAAATACAACAAGAAATTTGGTAGATTTATATTTAATTATAATCAAATCTCGGAGCTCCTAAGTTCTGAATCATGTAGATGCAATCTATATCGAGACTATATTGATGATTATCATCAGCACGTTGTCACAGGAGACCTTAGCATCGTGAAAGATGATTTGTTAAGAAATTTTATGGAAAAAGGTACCGGTTTTAGACTTATGATCACAAAAAATAAATCTAATGTTATGAAACAAATCATAAAAGATTTAGATAAATTCTACCTTAAAATGGCAATTAAATACGGAATGCCAATTGAAGCATTCAATCAATTTAGATCTTATGTAGAGCAACAGAAATTCGGGAATTAGATTTTACTGTTGAAAATGAAATTATGTATAAAGATCTTAAATCATCAATAGTAAATATCCAAAATGACTTCGTTATTACATATGTTGATAAGGTCTCTGCTAATTATGCCATAATTTGTAAATATTTTTACAGTAAAATATTAAGTAACCACATTTTAAATAATAATTCATTTCAAAAATCAATTCACAATAATAGAGAAGATGATAATCGTCTTTTGGCTTTGAACAAAAGACTGAATATTCATCTAAATAATATTAAATATCCAAGTATTTTTAACACCAAAATTTCATAAAAGCCCTATAAAATTCCGTAGTATCACTAATGGATACAATACATATATCACGAAGTCTGGGAAGATCTTGCAATCTCTTCTTCAAAATCTAATTGATAATTTACAAAACACGGCAATTATTAAAAATAGCTTAGAGATTGCTAGAGTTACTAAGGATATGTTGATTTTTTCTATGCATGGTTTTGATTTCGAGGACCTTTTTAATTCTATAGATATTGACGATATGATTAAGGTTCTTCAGTTAATTTATGATAAATATGAATTATATACTTCAATGAAAAAAGAAAATTTGATATTCTTCTTAACCTCATTTTAAAAGAAAATTTCATTACATTTGATCATAATCTTTATAAACAGATCAAAGGATTACCTCAGGGTGGTCCAGCTAGTAATTGTTTAGCGAACCTATATTTACATTTTTTTGAAATAGATCATGTTATAAATGATTCTTACTTAATTTATCGTTATATAGATGATATAATAATTTTTGGTAAAAATAGTGAATACAAACCAAATATTACATTCTACCCTGATTATCTCAAGCTCCTTAAAACTAACTTCAACTCTAATAGGGTGGAATTCTTGGATTTAGACTTGCATCTTATTAACAATAATGTAGTCAGTAACATTTTTGACAAAAGAGATTCGTTTAAGTTCCATATAATTAAAATTCCTGTATGGAACAGTAATTTTCATATATCAATTTACAGAAATATCATTTTGAATTTTATTTAGAAATGATAACTTAACTACCCACAAAATAGATAAATACAATAATATAAAAAAAAAAATTTTCAATGTTGTTTAGATCATGAATACCCTTTTAATTTCTTGAGATCTTATATTCATCACAAATACATTAACCGTCTTGCTACTTCGAATTCCAAATCCACCACACAACAATAGGTTTTCAATTGATTGATTGATTGAGTATTAACGTCGCACTGTTCAGCTACACGAGGGCTTTTGGCGACGGACCACGTAATTTTGAACCATGGTCAAGTGACGTGGACGACACCTGAGCTGGCACCTCCCTCTCCTAACTACCACACCACACCAACGGGAGGACATTTCAGCTCTCGACAGATTTAACGTGCATCGCTGCCCTACACGGCGGGTCTTTAGTGGTACTGGGCTCGAACAAATAGGTTTTCAAAGTCAGCATGTTAGTGGTCTTGCTGTGAAGATTATATCATAACACTCATATCACAGTTTACATTTTTTCCACACACATCTTAAACATCTAACACATTGTTGACCACCAACCAAATTAGAGCCTAGCAAATTTACATTTTTGACAATCAACCAATTCAAATTTTACCATATTTGATTGTCGTCATTCTATACTTGTCTTTGCTGGCTGGTTTAAAAGTCAGCTCAAAAGATGTGTTTTTATGTTTTTTCGAATTTTTTAACTTGGTGAATAATTGACTTTCATTAATGGCAAGATGCTTGTTTCTCTTCGTAAAAGCTTTGTGAGTATAGAAATTTTGTTAAATTATTTTTTGAAAGATACTTTTCTTATGTAATTGTTCTAGTATTTTTCTACTTTTCTTACATAATTATTTTGTGATTTTTCTGCATTAAGAGTTTGGGAGAGTTTGTTACATAATAGTAGTGATTGGTTTTATCATGCTCTTTGAGTTATACTTTCTCTGAAGTTTTGTTTATTTTATTTGGTTTTCCTACCGAGTTGCAAAGGGGGAAGGTTGGCGCCTTCAAACTAGTTTAACCCCACTTATTCCGTCCTAAGTCCGAAATTGCTTTCTGACTCGCTAGGTTCTTCTTTTTTGTAGTTCTTTTATTTCTCTATAATTTTGTTCTTCATGTTCAGCTTTCATATTTTTATTACGTTATTTCTTGTTATGTTCTTTATCTATTATTTCTTGTTTTTGATAAATAATACATATTTCTTTTATATATATATATATATATATATATATATAGTGCGCGTGTTTCTTAGTTTTTTTTAACTATTTATTTACAAAGAAATCTGAAATATTCATGTGCAATGCCGCTATCTTTTGAAGTCTAGACATAGTGTGTAAGTGGCTAATAAAAATATATTGTCTAATTAAATCTGACGTAATTTTTTGAAAAAAATATGTTATTTCGAACAAATTAGATGGAACGGAAAAGGATTTTTTTTAAGGATCAGCAACAGTCATAAAAATTAAATAGAATTCGGTGGTATGCAGGATGATATAAAGGAAGACGCATAGGGTGAACTTTCATGTTATCCATTAACGAAAATTCCTAATGCATGAGATTTAATTTAAATAAGCAGTATTTTGTGATACATGTAGCAATTTAATTTTTTTAATACACATTTTCACAAAACTTATAAAGCTGTAATTTTTATATCCGGCATATAGTGTACACCCGTATATTTTGATCTTACTTTTTCAATTCCTACTGTTATATATAGTTCACACTCTCCCTCAAATTATTTATTCATATGTCTTGTTCAAATTTTCAATCGTAAATAAATTCTTTTTATTCATCCACTCAAATTCAATACATTTTTTAACTTGTAGTGGATGACACTTGATGTTAATACAGGGATTTAAATATAATAATTTATTAATTTAATTTAATAAATTATAGTCTAAGCGATTTTTTTCAGTCGATATTATTCCTCTAGATGGCAGCACCACTGGATAAATCAGCTTTTCTCAAATTTGTGATGAAGATTTAACTTAAGCTAAATAATCATATGCTAGTTAGACGTCTGCATTCCCTTTACACTGGTGTTCAGATGGGTGAGTGAATATTAACGTCGCACTGCTCAGCTATACGAGGGGTTTGGGCGACGGACCTCGTAATTTTGAACCATGGTCAAGTGACAAGGATGACACCTGAGCTGGTACCTCCTCTCCTAACTACCACACCAAACCAATGGGAGGGCGTTTGAACTCTCGACAGATTTTACGCGCATCGCTTCCCTACACGGCAGTGTTTTATTAAGATAAACTCTTACCTATATAATTCAACTTTTATTAAAAAATGTAATTACAAATTTAATATGGTTAAAAAATTATTAATGTTAACTTAAATGTGTTTTGCCACTTAATATTGTAATTCCGTCAAAATAATATACAAATTTATGTTAATTGTAATTATTTAATAAAAAGTAACTGGAATAAATTTTTTCTTTCTTAAATTAAGTAGTAACTGACTTAGAAAGACTTAAGGAAAACTTTTTTATGTTACTTGTTGAATTATTGTTATACACCGAAATATATGATAATGGTTAACATTATTTGCTGAATCTAAATTTTTTGGAATGTCTGTAAGAATTTTATCTCATACAATTAGTCTGTTTATGTTATTGTGCTCTTCTCAAAAATTTAATCTTAAGTGGAGAGCAAGAAAAGAATTCCACGCGTGTAAAAAATCAAAGAAATTCCGCAAATGATTTTTAGATAATATCTGTTTGGGAAGCTTTAAATGTCAATAAATCATAGTTCAAATAACTTTCAAACCACGCATGCGCGAGAGTCATGCTTTTAAACTCTATCGAAAGCCATAATAGCTCCAATGTAAACACATTTTTACCTAGTAGATGCAATTCGGAGAATTCACTGTAGAACAGTAATATGTATAATTAAAAGTGAAAAAAGCATTACTGTACACCTTGTTTTTATAAGATATTAATATTTTACAAGTATTGTTTAAAACGGAGTATACAATATGAAGATTAAACACTCAAGTTTTTATATTCCATTCATCATATTTATTAATGTATTTCTAGCTGTCGTTGCAACTCAATCATGTCCACCAGAAGACAGTATAACTCCATGCAAGTGCGAAAAAGTTTGCGATGATTGTAGAGTTTCTTTGAAATGCAACAGCCTTCAAGATTTCGGTATTCTTCCTCAAATCATAAATCGCACCAA
Source organism: Trichonephila clavipes (assembly GCA_019973935.1). Lineage (NCBI taxonomy): Eukaryota > Metazoa > Arthropoda > Arachnida > Araneae > Nephilidae > Trichonephila > Trichonephila clavipes. The sequence continues at coordinate 18,918 of BMAU01021347.1, read as the reverse complement.
TGGTTATCAGTACGATACTTTTGAAATTAAAAGATCAAATATAACGAATATACCTGCTTCTCTGTTCGAAACACACAGAATAACAGATTTGAAAATCTGGTCAACCGCAATGATATCTTTGTTTGACCATCCACCCTCTACAGATCTTCCTGATGTTTATATATTTTTGTATGAAGCTGCTCTTCCTTCAATGCAGTGGGAAATGCTTTCAGGGATCCAAAATCTTGGAAGATTGTCTATAAGACATAGCATGATACCCAGTTTTGATACTTCCTTTTCGAATAACGTTCCGAAAAACTTGGAAGAGCTTGTTGTTTACGACTGTTCGACTGAGACCCTGGAGGATCACGTATTTTCGTCCTTTGAAAAGCTTCTTGAACTCAGAATGGATGGAATGAAGATTAAAGTTCTGAAAAGAAGCATGTTTGCATCGCCAGCAAAGTTGCAGTTAATAAGTTTCAGGTATGAAGTTTGTTTAATAATTTTTTATAACTCATTTCTTTCTCTTGTTGTTTCCCTTTAGATTAATTGTAGGTAAAATAAAGTTTTTTTTCATTTATTGAAATAAATTTTATTTTTAGAACTAAAAAAATGTTATATATTCGGCAGGATCAAAAATATTTTTTCCATAATTTCAAAACCTACCTATGCGGGAAAAGAGGTTCTCTGGTATATAAATGAAAAGAAAAAGAAAAACAATTAAATTTTATGTTGAGTCATGTTACAAGAGGAATGAAGTAAAGGTATTTGAGCTTGTTTTATGGTAAAAAAATCAAAGACATTTTTGATAAAGATAAACAGGCTTCTTGGTAATTTCTACTATTTAATACAATGAAAGAACATCACAGGAAAGAACACATTGAATACATTTAACAGCTACTTTAATCTTAATTTTTTTTTAAAAAAAAAAAAAACCTACTGACAAAATGACAGTGGTCAATAATAACAAATAATGGAAGATGGAAAAAAGCTAGGATCCTCGACGGTGAGGGGAGAGAGCCGATGTTATGAAATGTTGCGAAGTACATTGTATTATTCATAACCAGTGGCGCACAGAAGGGGGGTGTCCTAGGAGTCCGGACCCCTCCAAAGCCCTTGATTTTTTTCCCGATGGATTTTAATTTAAAGTAAAATTTAAATCCATACATGGATTATGATTTTACGTAAAACGTAATTAAATATTTGTTTTTAATGATTAATTTTATTAATTAATACTAATTATTTATTCAATAATTAGTCTTTTACTGTTTTTTGTTGCCCAAAATCGACAAAATCAATAGGAGCATTATATAAGAATGGCGGACTTTTGATCCTGGACCTCCCCCACCCTCGGGAAAACTTCTGTGTGCGCTACTGTTCATAATTTATTAGTCACTTATCAATTATCGTCGCTTTTGGTTATTTATATTGTAGAAAAATAATTTTATTTTGTGAGTTTAAAATCCTCGAACCTAAATTCAGTAATATTCCATTTTTTTTAAATCAACCTTTTCGTGGCAATAATAAATTTTGAAATTATTTTTTTAAATTATTTATCCATTAATCTCCATACTATAGACAATCTTTTCCGCACAGTTTTCTTTTACATCATAAAACCATGATCCACCCTATTATATATATATATATATAATAGGAGGATCCATTATAGCGTACAATACGTTGTTTTATAAATTAATTAATGACAAATAATTAGTTTCTCGAAAAATGTGTTTCATATTACAGATAGATTAATTAATGAAAAATAATGAAAAAGTGGAATATATAGTATATTAATGTAGCTAGATAAACAATAGCAAAAATAGTAAAATTTATGCACATTATCGTTATTTAATAAAATAACAATTCCAATAGTAGAATCGAATTTTTGTATAATTTTCATCTAACGTATTCAGTTATATGTGCAAATACTAAGTTCTTCAAAAAATAGAAGAAAATGGATTCCCCACACACGTTTTACTGATTTTATAATATACAGAAACATTTCGTGATAATTGTAGAGAACATCTTTTAAACACAAAACTACACATGAAAACTATTATGATTGAGATGTTTTATTAAAAACTAAAAAAAATACAAGCAGATCCCTTCAAAACGAAGTATTTAAGAATTAAAAACTTTTAAATACATTTTCATCATATCCTTTCAAGCTTTGTATTGGAGATGAACAAATTATTATTTGTTCCCATTATTGTTCTTTCTTTTTAAAAAATAAAGTTTCGACGAGTTATTTTTAATAAGTAAGAAACAAGTGCACGTAGATAAAAATTATTATTCCAAAGAATTGTATTATGTGTTTGATATTATTTTCCAATTCTCAGCTTCAATGAAATCGAATCTCTACCAAGTGATATTTTCTCGAACATGCCAGATTTGGAGAACATATATTTAAGAGGCAATCGTCTTTCTCAGTTAGATGAAAGCATCTTCAAACCACTTTTACCCAGGCTTGAGGCTTTTAAAGTATCAGGTAAGTGCAAAATCATTAAAAATAACCAGAATCATTGGGCAAAAATCAATTTTTTAGTAAATAAAAATAGATCAAAAACAAAACTCATTACTGTAACTTTATTTGATCCTACATTTTACATTACTGTAACTTTATTTGATCCTACATTTTACATTACTGTAACTTTATATATATATTTGATACAACATATTACATTACTGTAACTTTATTTGGGCCAATTCTACAATCGTCTCAAATCTTTGCACAGTTTCGAAGCAATACTTAGAAAATATTCCCTGAAAGAAAGTCACTGAAGCAAACATAATACGGCTGGCTACCTGGTCCTATAGACCAGAGGTCACCGAAGTGGTGGCTCGTGGACCACTAGAGGTCCAGCAGAAAATTTCGCTGGTCAGCAGAAGAATGTGGGAATATACTTACTTATTACATTATGTCTTAAGATCACAATTTTTTGTATAAATATATTTAACAGTTAAAAAATTATATTAGTGGTCCATGGGATTTTAACTATGAATTTACTGGTCCGTGAGAGCAAAAAGTTTGGCGACCGCTGCTATAGACCAGTGCTACCCAACCATACAATCGCCGCGGCCCGGTCAGCGGTTTGATAATTTTACCGTGGTCCCCCCTAAAGGAAGTTTGATTATTTATATTTTAGATTGTTTTGACTTAAGGTGTGTTGGAAGCCTAAAATCTTCTTAATAGGACAATTTTGAGATTTTTACATTTTCAAATTGCATTACTTTTAAGCTTTCTAAAAATACCATACTTTAACCTCTATGAATTAGTTTTTTTTAAAATAATCATTGAAACTGACTTTAAATGGTGAAAAATGTAAACACAGTATTTTATTTTTTCCTTAAAAGTTGAATGAATGATGGAAATCAAAACATTTAATCCAGAATTTCTAAAAAAATTGTTTACATGGAGGTACACAAAATCCCAATGAAAGTGTGAACGTAATATGGTCTCGTGTACCGAAGAAAATATTTGTATAAATTGAAGTATTATCATCGCGTATATACATAAGATGCAATTTCGTCATTTAACATGGGAAATGTATCAGAACCATAATTTTGAGAAAACTTAATATTGTGCCTAGTGATTACATGGTACGTGCAATGGAATGCCTCGACAAACAGAGGCTGTAAAAGGTTAAATACTCATGTTTACAAATAACAAAGGAAGTTAAGAAAGAAAGAAAAGGACTTAAAATGTAGAGAGAGGATGATGAGATTCAAAAAAGTTTAAATCATTTGCAGTATGGAGAGGAATGTTATAATAAAAAAGTAATTACATATACATTAAAGTTCATTTATCGCAAAATGTAAATTTTTGATGTTCAATGTACCTTTTCTGGGATTGATTGAATATTAACGTCGCACTGTTCAGCTGCACGACGGCTTTACCTTTTCTGGGAAAATAATGCTCAGAGGTATGAAATTCTTGTATGACAGACTAATAAAGATGGCTAATATATTTTAAAATGAGCTTTTTAAAAAAAATTCAAAAATTTATTTTTTACAATTATTTTATGGGAAAATGGGTTAAATTTCACTATGTTTGTGAAAAAATCTTATGAATTATTAAGGAATTCAAAATTAGTTAAAAGCTCATTTCAGTACAATGAGAAAGGTATACTTTGGTATACCTTGTATACCAGGTATACTTTGTATGAAAAATTTCAAGCATGTACATGTACCAGATTTTAATAAAAGATATTTCCAAAACAGCCAATTTAACATTGTCGGTTTCCGACTCACCTTAATAATTTTAATTCAGTTGTGTTTAAATATGCTTCAGAATAAAATACAATTACACCAAAAAACGAATATAAAGTGATTTCCGTGGTAAGTTACACAAACCCGAAAGAAATGCAGCATAGTAAATAAAATTGAAGTATTTTAATGTTCCTTGTGCATCACGGTACGATTTCATACATTTCATTTTTTTCATTGTTTAGTGAATTCTACCTATATTACTTTTATTCTGTGTCAGTTTGTTATTTAAAAAATATCATTGTGCTGATATATTGGCCGGGTAACAAAAATGTCCTAGTGGGCCACAGGTGGCCTGCGGGTCGCGAATTCGACACCCCTGCGACAGAGAAACAAGAATGTCTGTACTGGAAGCAGCATTATAATATCTAACATTTTGTTTATCGTAAACTTGAGTTTTATTCAATACTCATGTTGTCCGCCACACGGGACTAAATGATGATTCTTGCCTTTAAATAACAACTTTAATTTAAAGTAAAAAGATTTAGAATAACTGCTAACAGCTTCCTGCGGTGAGAACCTCTTTTAGCGAAAGGCAGTACAGCAATAGAACATTCCACAAAGATTATATAACACAAAACTCAAAAACAAACAAAACGTTGCCATCGTGAAAAGGCTTAATACAGTCGATGGAGTTGGTAAGAAACACGAGAATAAAACTATTTACTTTACAGAAAATACATATGAAATAGAAATTAAATATAGCATATAATGGGCTCAATTCATGTGACGTCGTAATCATATGATAATGATAGCCACGGGATTGCAACCAATCAGTTCAAAAACTCATGTGGCTTCATAGTCACACGATATAAGCTATGTTGTGTTTCCAGGTAATCAGTTCACGCGTTTCAGTGTTGCCAACTTTTGCTCTTTGAAGAAACTTTCTCTTTAAGAAGTCTCAGAGGTGTTAAATTTTTCTAGAGGGCAGACAATATAAACAATTTTCAAACAGGTATAATTCTTTTACATTTAAATTAAATAATTCGAATCTTTTACACATTATTTATAAGGAAATGAAACTTCAGAAAAGTAAAATGTTTAAAATATAATCATAATTTTTAAAAAATTATAAGTATGTGAAAATAAGAAACATTTCTACGAAAAATATTAAGTTTTACGTTGCGCTTGCTATTTTCTCAAATAGTGGCATTAATTACTAGCTATAAGTTGAGTTATAAAGTGTGTATCCTTATTACATTGTAGTAGTTTTATTTAAATAGAATAATAAATTATATTTTTTAAAAAATAAAAAAAATACATTTTCAAATTTTTTTAAAAAAAATTCAATATTTTTGAAATATTTTGAAGTACAAAAGATATATTATTCTTAAATGATGTAGGGTTTAAGGAGTAAGTTACATTTTATAATTCTATAAAGTGTTATACATCAGAGGCTACTATTTTAGAAAATAGCGTGCGCAACGCAAAAATTACTCAATATTTATTACAGGATTTTCATATGCTTATAATTTTTAAAACTATGATTATATTTTAAACATTTTGTACTTTTTTGAAGCCACAATCCCTTTTAAATAATGTGTAAAAGATTCGAATCTTTTAATTTAAATTTAAAAGAATTATACCTGTTTTAAAATTGTTTATATTTTCCGCCCTCGATACAAAATTAACACCCTTGAGACCCCGTTAAGTACGTTATATGTGTGTGTGTGTGTTGTATACATGTGTGTATACAAAATGCATTTTATTTAAAAATATATGCATAAAATAAGTTTAATTTTAAAAATCTTTTTGAAAAAAAATTCATAAAGTATTTAAACATCTTTACCCAATTATGAAATCATAAATTTTATCTAATTTTTTGCAAATAGAACAACATGTACAAATCTGTTTTGAATTCAATGGAGAACACATGTTTGTCTTTATCATGTGACCGGCATGAATTGAACCCAGTGAACAAACAAGCATATTAATAATAAAAATACAGCTTGAAGAATATTAAAAATACAGAGAATGGTAATAAATACAATTCCATCCAAACACACGTATATTTAAATTATGAAATAATTAAAAAGAATTATACTGTCTTATAATTTGAAAAATAGCATATTTTGTTTCAGAAAATCCCCTTATGTGTGGATGTAATATGCGTTGGATAACCGAAATAGAAAGGAGTCAGTGGACAAACCTTTATTACGTTGGTGACTGCGAAGAACCAAATGAACTGAAAGGCAAACCATTGAAAGATTTGGATGCTGATGACTTTGCCCAATGCAGTTAAAAAAATGAGTTTGCTCAACATTTGAAATTAAAAGGAATAAATCCTTATATAAAGTATATGTATCATTCCTGATATGCAAGGGTGTTGAATACTTTTTGCGAAAGTTGTAAATATTTTTAAAACATATCTATTATCTAAGTGTATTAAGAGTTAGATATTAGTTTTGTAGCTTTATTATTGTTATTTTGCTTTTAACAACAATTTTCTTTTTTTAAATTATTTCTCTTGTATTTGTAATTAATGTTATGAAAGATGATTATAAATTTTTTTTAAAAAATGCTTCTGTGCTAATAATTTTCTAAGAAATTTCGAAGTCGTAGATTAAAAGTTTTTTTTATCCAAACGGATAAATCTTTTTAATTATCTACATCAGTGATTCTCAACGCAATTCTTGAAATGTGCCGCCAAAATTTTGTAAAATTATTCATTACACTCTGAGAAAAAATATAAAAAAATCCAGAACAGAATCATTCGGTCCTTTTTTATAGAAGAAAGCTATTCATAAAATGCTTATTGACCATTGGACAACACTAGCTCTATTCATTACTGCTCAGATTTAGATCATTGCTGTTAGTGGTGCTCTCCATCATGCTCTCAACTCTTATAAGGACAGTATCTGGATCCTGACAGACAGCAGACGCTCCATCCAATATTTGAAAAATTGGCCAAAAATTATATATATGGACAGTACTGGTTTAGATATTTTATACAAATTAGTTAGGCTTGGTCAGAGGAAACAAGTATGTCTTCAGTGGATTCCATCACATGTGGGTGTGCCTGGGACGAAGCTGCTGATGAGCTGGCTGGTAGGGGACGTGATCTCCCTAACCCCAGTTCCACTGTCTTAACCCATTCGGAAATTCCTTCCTTCCAAAAAATAAAATGAATTTGACTTGGCGAAACCCCCCTGCTCACCACTGGCACGCAGCTAAAAGTCCTGGCCTATCTATACAGTGCAGGAGTTCCAGGGCTCATCAGACGGCCTTGGCGTGCTTTAGAAGCGGTCACCTGCGTAGCATGACTTTTGTGCAGTCTTTCTCTTAACCTGTCCCTGCTCTCTCCTTGCTTCTCCTGCTCATCTTCTGGACTGCTGGAGCATTTCCCTGCGAAAGTTGTATGAAGAGCAAGGCCTAATGTGTGAGACTATGATGCGGAAAGGTCAAATTGGACTCCGCGTAGGCTTTCCTGCTCCAAGGGGATTGGAAACAATAACAGATATAAAAAAAATTCATTGGGGGAGTAATCCATTTGTGACAACGGATACACTGTATATGAATTAATTTTTGAGTGAAGGCGAAGAATTAATTTTTTTCTGTAATTCCATGTATTTCGAGATTGAATTTCAAAACATTTGGAAAAGTAAAAAGAAATCATTTTGGATTTAAAAAAATTAGCAGAGAATATTTCATAATAGCCAAAACAGCTTTAAAAATACTGTTATAATTTTTTACATCTCAGTTGTGCAAATTCACATTTTCAGCATTAAAAATACAGAAATGAAAAAAAAAAGATTGAATCTTTTGAATGCAGATGGCAAAATGAAAGTGGCATTATCATTTTTACAACCTGAACGTTAAATGAACGACCTGAACGATTTGGTAAACGAAATTATTAAAAATCAGCAAGCTCAAATTTTGCATTAAATGTATTCTTATGATTAAAATTTGTAAATAATTACACAGCAAAAATTTGTTATACACATGTTATTTGATTTAACATTGAAAATTGTTATCATCATGAACAATTTTACATAGTGTATTCTAGATATGTAAAATTTTTTTAAACCTATTTTATTGCTAGAGTGCCCCCGCCTAAATTTGAAATCGCTAAAAATGTACCTTAAAAAAATATAAGTTGAGAATCATTAATCTATATAAAATTAAATAAATGTTATTAATAATATATAATTATATTTTTAGTGCATTGATTTTTAATCACGTGTGTTTTTGCTTACAAAATGTATTAAGGTTAGTTATGAAAATAAATTAAACAAGAATTTATATTAAATAAAGACAGTATTTTACTAAATCCCCTTTATGTCACAAAGGCCGAGAGTTCGTAATCAAAAGTTATGCGTGCTAGTTCTTTAGGTCTTCAGTGGAACTGATGCACATTATAAATCAGATAATGCCTAGCGTAGATTTGATGGAGGATGAATTACAGTAATACCTCGACCTACGCGAACCCGTGTTTACGCGATTTTCAAATCTCGTCGATTCGTCTTTTGTTTGAGTGCTAAATCAACTCGATAATTCAATTTCTGCTTCCTGTTTAGCTATATACGTGTTCGGAGTGAGTGAGTGAATATTAACGTCGCACTGTTCAGCTACACGAGGGCTTTTGGCGACTATACGTGTTTGGAAGCATCACGTGGAATCGACGCTTAGCCATAATATACACTCAGGAACATTGAAAATAGCGACCCAAGAAGGAAGTCAAGTACAATCGCGAAACTTTGAAAATAAGTACAGCGTAATGTGATATGCAAAAGATCCAAGTTTTGTGTCAATACGCATGCTCATACACGCCGAGGTGGCGCTACAATCAGGAAGAGGGTGCTATATAAGCCAGCGCAAATTCGAAGATTCATAAACGTGACGATTACCCGCCGATTGTAGGAAGACTTTGGTAAGCGAAACATGCCAGGTAAACGTGCTAGAAGACATTTCTCACAGTTAAGCGAGTTTGAGAGAGGCCTGATCATCGGGATGAAAACTGCAGTCTGGTCGACACGCCGTGTTGCTGGCCAGGTGGATCGTTCGGATTGTGCCGTTAGAAATTGTTGGGAGCAGTGGACACGAGAAGCTACCCACGCGCGGAAAACCGGGTCTGGAGCGACCAGGAAGACCACGAGGAGAGAGGATCGAAGGATCGTGCGGCAAGCACTTGTGGTCCCCACAGTGACTCATTCAACGATACAAGCAAACGCAGGCGTAGCAATTGTTCCAGAAACAATTTCCAGACACCTTGCAGAAGCAAATCTTAAATCCAAACGCTTTTTCCGTGCACTCTCTTTAACACCGGAACATCGGCACCTCCGTCTACAGTGGTGTCAGCCAGATCAATATGGAATGTCACAAATTGGCAAAAGGTTGTGTTTAGTGATGAATCCCGTTTTGTTTTGGGGACAGATGATAACCGTGTACGGGTGTGGAGGCGCCCTGGTGAGCGTTACAATTCCCCCCACACTGTTCTACGTCACATTGCCTGCACAGCTGGTGTAATAGCCCGGGGGCCATAGCGTATGATAGCCGGTCCACTTTAATTGTGATGCGTGGAACCTTAACGGGCCAACGTTACGTTAATGATATTCTCTTACCCCATGTAGGACCTTTCCTAAACTGTCTCCCAGGGCCAATTTTCCAGCAAGATAATGCTCGTCCACATAAAGAAAGAATTGCTCAAGACTTCTTACGTCATATTCAGACTCTACCATGGCCATCCCGCTCCCCAATTTCTCCCCTGTAGAGCACGTGTGGGGTCAGCTAAAGCGGCAGATGCCATCGTGTCACTGTACATGATTTAGAGTTGGCTGTTCAAGATTTGTGGGCCCATCTGCCTCAGAACAACATAAGGTGTCTAATCAACTCAATGCAGGACAGTGTGGCGGCATGTATTGCAGCTGGAGGTGGACAAACGCGCTATTGAAGTTGCCCAGTATTTGTGTCGTTGCACACCCTGTAAACGTTTGTCTTGTTTTTGAGGTCAAGTGAATCTCTCATCTGTGTCATTATGTCTATTAAATTTCATTTCAATCCGATGCTTTCTTCTTGGGTCGCTATTTTCAATGTTCCTGAGTGTGTATATATAGAGAGAATTAGAATATATATATATGTGTGTGTGTGTGTGTGTGTTTATATTTCTTATCTGTATTTTTTATTACTTGTTATAACTGTTATACACTAAATGAGCTCATAGTAGAGCAAGACATTGAAGAATTTAAGCTTTTTAAACCCAGTTCAATCAAAAAGTTGGATCACGACTGATAATTTGACAGAAAACCTCAATTTAATTGAAAAAAGTTTTTAAATTTTAGAAAATTAATTTCCAACGAAGAACTTATTTTTTCAACAAAATAAGGAATAAAAAAATTGTTAGCATAATACGAAGAAATTTTGCTGGAAAAGAAAAAAAAAATATTTGAGCTATCAGACTTTGTTGGATTTTATAAACCGTATGCCTCAAAATAAATTTTTGTGATTTTACATTTGTGTTACCAAAGAATTTATTCAACATTTTTTTCTAAATTATTATTTTCTTTCGTCTCTGGTCCAAACTAAAAATAATTTATCTGTATTTATATTCGAAATTATACCCCGACTTCCGCGGTTATCACTTAGTCCCACCTATCGTGTCAATTCGAGGTACTACTGTACTAGCCTTGTCGTCGACTTCGTCACTCGGCCTTGTTTCATTTAACGGGTCAATTCTCGGAAAATCAATCATAAAAAGGAAATTTTCAATTGGAAAAATTTTATAATTCTTTTCGAATCCAATCAAAGTTATAAGTATTTTATCTCAATCCAAGGAATTTCAGTTAATACATTTTTGAAACGAATAAACTTAAAAACAAAATTACCATTTTTGAGAAAAAAAACTACTTTTGTTTTGAAACATATTACGCATTTTAGTGTTAAAAATAAGTATTTTAACGACAGATTTTGTTGAAAGATTACTCCTAACAAGTTTTCAAGCTAAAATTTATCAAATGTAACGAATTTTCATAGTTTTAAGACTTTACACGTGTTATATTCAACATAAAAACTTAAGTAAAAAAAACTAATCGATTATATAATAATTATACAATAAATATACAAAATAATGGTGATTGTAAAAAATGCAAGCGACGCAAATGACCACAGATAACTTCTTATGCTTTAAATCATTGACCAACCCTCGGCCCGCCTTGAATTATTTTGAGGTTCGAGAGATTCATAATAACGTTCAACATTTTCGAATGATGGAAGAATTACAAATTTAAAATATATGTTACATCAAATACGCAAAAGAAACGAGCAAACTTGTAGCTACTTTTGAGAGTCGTTTCACTAATTTAAGCAAATTATTTGACTTGTGCAATGCGATAAGGAATTTAAACACATTTTTGAAACATCAGAATAAAAAAAAGATTTTATAACCCTTATATAACAAAAGTAAATTTTTGCAATTTGAGAGATCTGGCACAAAAATTTTTCAATGCTTTTGTATGAACTTAAACCTGTGAATCTTTTGCCTTAATTTAAAATATGAAATTTATTAAACCATAAATTGTAATCAAACTTAGCGGACGAAACCTTGCAACATCAATTACCATGTCATATTACACGCATTAAGATCGCCTTGCAAAAACTAAGTGAAATAACTTAGGAACAAATATCTCTCTAATAAATAAATTATACATTATTTGATCATTTATAATTATATTTAAGTTTGTATGCAGTTATATTTATTCATTGCGTTTTAAATTTCTACTCCAATAGTGTGTGTAATTGATAATACGGAGATAAATATTTTATATGCGACTCGCGAAATTATATAATGTTCTTCAGAAGTGGCCTGAAAGGTTATTTGTGCTGGCCCCCCTTGCTCTAAATATATAATTTCTAAAAATGTAATAAAAATGTGCTGCCATCTGATGGATATTTAATTAAATAAATGAATTAAAAGATAATTTAAAAGCTGTCCTTTTTTTAAGGTAATAAATGCAGTAACAGTTTAAAGATTATTTCTTCGAAATGATAAATTATTCTCTTGATGAACGGTACTCATCAAACATTCTGTTTTTAAGTAATACTCTTCATAAAAAAATCGATTGTAACATTTTTTACAAAAATCAGATATCTTTGAGAACTCAAAATCCTTATTTACATTAGAATAATAGTTACTTTTAAAGTTTTCTTTTTTTAAAAAAAGAAAGGTTTATTCTTTATGGAAGAAAAGAATAATTTCCGATGCTAAGAAAATAAATATAAAAGATTCAAATATATGACCTTGCAGCATGGTATTTAAATATGCACAATATAATGATACGTTTTCTATGGAAATAAATTGCTTATGAACAAAAAAGGTTACTCGGAACAAGAAGTTTAAAATATTAAATGTACGCCAAGATTCCGCGAGATTTGGATTCACTTTAGCCATTGAAAACATTGAACAGATACTGAAATTTCTAAAAAAAATAATCAAATGACCAATATGAATTAAAGTGTAAGTCTTTTAAAATATCTCTAGTTGGAGCTAAAATAACATACGCAATAAAATTTCCAGTAAAAATTATTGCCCATAGTTAAAAATGCTATCATGTAATTATTTTTTGAAAACTGTAACATCTTGGAATGAAAACTTAAAAGTATATTATATTGTGTTTGAAATTATAATTAATGGATTGGAAGCATGCAGACATAAAAAATATTCTCTCAAAAACATGTATTCAAATAAATTCATTTAAAAAAACGAAAAGAAATTTCTATAAGAATTCTAACATGAAACTTCTTACCTAACAATTAAAAATGACAATTTTGCTCGGAACAGAATGATCGGTTGAGCCGAATTATATAAAAGTCGCTTTGAATTTCGTACCTTAGATCAGGGCTTCGAACTGTAATTTTCTTCGTTCCGATTTAACTAAAAAAAATATATCAGTTCAGTTCCAGTTTTTCTTCAACGAAATTCGGTTCAATTTCGAACGAATAATTTTATTTCATGTATATTCTTATTTGTGTACTAAAAACATGATTTTACCATAAGCAAAAATGTAATTATATGGTTGACATATGATGATGATAATCACGTATAGTTGACGTTAAATTAGAAAATATTGATAAGTTTTGGTTACAGTAACACACAAAATGATGAAGATATATTGAACCAAAATAAACCGATATTTTTTTTTATTCGGCTCAATTCTAATTTTCGTTCGGACCAAAATAATCGGTTTTTTTTCCGCATTTCAGTTCACTTCCGGTTGGAAGCCCTGTCTTAGATTGATTGAATGTTAATTAACAGGGCAATCTTTTCAACACGAAGTTGGCCGGGATAGCCTAGTGGTCAAGGTAAGGGAACAGTGGCCCAGCGTGTCATGAGCTCGAGCCCATTGCCGCTGAAAACCTGGCTGATGATGTAAAATCTGTAAAGAGCTCAAACGTCCTCCCGTTAGTGTGGTGAGGAAGTTTGGTCAGGTGCCAGCTCAGGTGTCGTCCTCGTCACTTGACTGTGAATCAAAATAATGAGGTCCGTTGCCCAATGTCCTCGTGTAGCTTAATTGTGGGACGTTAATGTTCACTCACTCCCGCAATCACGATAGCTAATGAAGACGATCCACTTAATTTTATACCTCAGTCGAGTCACGAGGATGACACCTGAGCTGGTGCCTCTCCAAACTTCCAGTCTAACGTGCACCAGCCCCTCTACACAGTGGGTCTTAAGTGCAGTAAGATTCGAACCAGCGACTTGACTAAGCTAATCGAGCTCAAGACCATTACCATTGAGTTATCGCAGCCTCTTGGAACCTTAAAAGCGTTTTTTTGTTAATTAATGCTGATTGATACTTTTAAAAAAAGCATCAAATCTAAGCACTGTGATGACCGTCGCCTAGGCCTAGCACCGTACACAATCACTACAGGAGGTAATCGATTGAATCTGTTTGTGATTGATTGATTGATTGAATATTAACGTCGCACTGTTCAGCTACACGAGGGCTTTTGGCGACGGACCACGTAATTTTGAACCATGGTCAAGTGACGTGGACGACACCTGAGCTGGCACCCCCTCTCCTAACTACCACACCACACCAACGGGAGGACGTTTCAGCTCTCGACAGATTTAACGTGCATCGCTGCCCTACACGGCGGGTCTTTAGTGGTACAGGGTTCGAACCCGTGACAAAGCAAGCCTCGGTCCGATACCTATACCACTCGGCTACCGCGGCCACTGAATCTGTTTGTGAGATTGGGGTAATGCACATTTGTTTCAAATTACCGTTTTTGCGAGTATCTGACAACGTATGATGTGTATTATTAAAGAGTCAAGGGAGGGGTCTACTTTTTCGTAGGGACTGGGTCTCAAGTCTTAAGACATCCCTGCTGGTGAGTGAGCGTTTGAATATTAACGTCGCACTGTTCAGCTACACGAGGTTTTTTGGAGACGGACCTCGTAATTTTGAACCTTAGTCAAATGACGAGGACGACACATGAGCTGACAGATTTAACGTGCATCGTTCCCTTACACGGTGGGTCTTTAGTGGTACTGGGCTCTAACTCGTGACATGCCAGCCACGATCCGATAGCTCGACCACTAGGCTACTGCGGCCTCGTCCCTACTGGTAACAAGAGGGGAAGAAAGATTTAAGTAATAAGAGTAAAATAGTACATTCAGTATACAAGGAATATACAGTAACCAAATAGAGCACTGATCCTACCTAAATCACGGGACGTCTAATTTTTTTTTTTTTGAATCTCATTTTGGGGTAGCATAGAATTACGTATCAACTTAATAGATTGCCGCATAGTACTTTTAGTCATACCTTATTCCTCTCACTAAAGCTACAAATTTCGAATACAAACATATTTTTCATTCATAGAATAGATTAACTCTCGAACATCCGTCTCTCAGACAGGGGGGATTTGCTTTGACGCTTGTAGATAACACAATGGTGCGATTTTTGGGTCGAGCTGCCTTGATATCTCCAGTTAGACTATCAAGTGACATGATCGCGTGGTTGTATATGGTGGTTTTTTCTTATCACACGGATATTCCTATATTTTTTTCGTGTTTGGTATTTTTAATTACTTTTACAGGAATAAAAATAATTTTAAATCGGTTTTTATAAAAACACTAGTCACAATTCTAGTGATAAAAATATAGTGTGCTTGATTTAGCCCCACACATCTTATTTGAGCCATACTCAATTTCATGAGCTATAAGAACATTTAAAACAGTCCTTAAGGTAATAAAATTCAAAAAAAATTATGCACCCGTCTGTCAGATGGATGTTTCTTAGTGCGGCAAAAAAATTGATCTTCCGGCTGGAGGTTTAAATTTATATTAATTAGATAATTTTTATAACAGTTATAGTTACCGTAATTCGAACTCTGCAAGTGAAGACATGAATTCTTTATGGTCGTTCTATGCATAATCGAACAAATATATTTAAAAAGGTTATTAAGTGTCTATAGTGTTTGAAATAACAAAGGTTAATATTTTTAAGGTAGTGGCATTGCTTTTATTCCGTGCTTCTAGATGTCTGTGTACTGGCGATAGCATGTGAAAAGAAAAGATTGAAAAATAACTTACAAATCTTAAAATTATTTAGCATTGAAACCTACAAATGCATAATTAAACTGTAAAGAAATGCAATGAGGAAAAATGAAAGGAATTAAAATCATTTTAGCAATAATTAAGATAAATAGGTCAAGATACCTAGTTGAGATACCTAATCGGCAAGTCAAACTTTTTGCTACATTTCCTTTCAATTGGAATGGTATAAGAATCTAGAAAGATTTCCTTTTCTTTATCTGTCATTTAAGAAGTGAAAAAGCACATTTTAGGGAGCATTTCTTTCATTATTGAATCAGTACTGCAAAAACCACAAAACAAAATGATACTTACGTATTACCATAAACCAACATCTATAAGCATTGATCAATGCCACCAAATAAAAAAAATGTCGCCAAATACTGTTAACGTTATGTTCGAAAATGTGCAAGAACGGTTTCCCACAGAATATCATGCCCTTTGGTGACCTTTTGATTTAACAAAATTGGTGGACGGTATAATAAACAAGTACCAACAAAACTTTGTATCAGAAAAGTACATTGATTATTAAATAAAAGTTTGGTTTAAAGTATAGAATATATGGTCCATTGGTGAAGTTAATTTTTGGGTACTAAAAATTAGTCGCCATATTACCTATATTTGGCGATAGGTGTTCCATGAGTAATGAAGTAATGAAGACCGGAATTCACATATTCTGGCCCCTAGATCACCAAATCTTGAGCCACCTATTCTACACTTCAACCAAAGTTAGAAACCTAGATTAATAAGATGCATGGTAAAGTAAGGATTGCTGCGACAATGAGAATGTCTTAAAACAAAATTGCACCAAAAAACAGGAAGACTTCATGTAATAAAATTTTTTATTGAACTAGTGCAATATATGCAATATATACATGTTTCCTACAAAACTTGCTGAATTTAATAATGAAAATTTGACAGTATCGGTGCTACAATCTATGATACACGTAACCACTCTACGTATGAGATACAAGACTTAACAATAACAAGAAATTGTCATTAAAAATTCTAAAAATCTTTCAAAAAATGGCTCATTTCAAAATAAAAGAATGATTTGCAATTAAAACAATTATGCAAGTATCAAGTAAATAAACTTACAGGATACGTGCACCAAGATCATAATATAACACAAAAACAAACATTCGATGCGATCGTCTATGATCAAAGTTATCGAAATCTTTCAATTCTATAAATAACACCTTTGGAGTTCTTGAATCCCCGGATATATACCCAATACCTAACCTCTTATAATAAAAACCGCCAATAGTTCTATCTCGTATATGATTATCTTATATATTCCGATACCTTACAAAACACATCAGAGCCATTCTAAACACATCACAAACAGACCTTGGATTCACATCCATACATTCGATGAACCCGTTCATGTTGAACGACTGCCTGGTTCGTCGTCCATCGTCCATAGTCAGTGGCTGCATTTGTCTTTGAGCAAGACGACGAATCGTTTCCGGGTCGTTTCTCAAATCAACCCGATTCCCTACTAAAACTGAAGGTATGTTCTTCGTGAATTTCCACACTTTTGGAATCAACAGCTTCTGGAGGATAGTTAAACTTTCTGGTGTATCAACCCCATAGCAATAAAGGACAACATCTGCGGAGTGGTAGCAGTTTTGCAAGGCTTTGCAGCAAGTCGGTTTCATTATATTGATATATGACGGATTTTGTATAGAAATGCGAAAGTGTCGACCCTCAGAAAAGACTCGACATCTGTACACGTTTGAAAAAGTCCTTGTTTCGCAAGTATAGTGTCCTGTGTTGCTTACGAATGAGTTTATGAGGTTCTCCTTGCCACAACATTCGAGACCTATTATAAGGATATTCACTTCAGATTCACCAGGCGTAGGTTCAGGATTTCCGTAGCTTATACACCGTCTCGACGAGGCCATCTATATTCCGGAGGAAAACTAAATATTATTAAGGGATTGACGAATACCTTGCCCAGTGCAGACTCTAACTTTTACTGAAGAACACGAAGAAGAAATCGCTATTGTTATTTCGACGCTATCAATTTGCTTGATTGATTGATAGATTTCGTATTTACTTTGACTTTTGACTTTGATATTTTTACAAATTACGAGATTCGTCGACAAAAACCCTCGTGTAGCTGAACAGTGCGATGTTGATGTTCCCTCACTCACTCATTTGATGTTTTTGCATGGTAAATGGGCTGCGTCGGTGGCTCTTAAAACCCTATATTTCATAGTTAAGAAAATTTAATTAATATTTATTCTAATATTTAGAAATAATATTGGTAGTCCTATGGTCATTCCGTGAATTCTAGTTAATCATCAATCCAATCGTGTTTTTCAATCCTACATTCATACATCTAAGCGATTATGTTCATATGTAAGAACAACATCAATGTACTCTCTCTCTTTCTAACATTGTTTTTTATCTTTAAAGTGATCGCGGCAGCCTAGCGATAATGATCACGAACTCGGGACCAGCGTTGTCGAGTCGTTGATACGAATCCTGGTACTAAAGAAAACTAACCCTTTAAAGGCCTGATGCACATTAAATCTGTCATGACTCAGTCCTCACGTTAGTATAGTTAGTCCTCGCGTTAGTGTGAAGTTAGGTGAGTAGGTTGTTAACATAGATTCCGTCCTCGTCACTTGACTTTGGTTCAAAATTACAAGGCCCGTAGCCAGTAACCCTCGTGTTGCTTTAGTAGAAAAAGCCAAAGTTAATATTCAGTCATTAACGCACTGTGATCTTTCAATAATGTAAAGAATGCCTCTGAGAAGGCTCTGAGTGAGTGAATATTGACGTCGCACTTTTTAGCCCCTCGAGGGCTTTTGGCAACGAACCTCGTTATTTCGAACCATGGTAAAGTGACGAGGACGACACCTGATCTGGCATCCTCCTAATTTCCCACCACGCCAATGGGAGGGCGCTTGAACCTCGACATATTTAATATTTAACATGCCTCAATCCCATTCAGTATTCTTCTTTTGAAATAAATTTTATTGTATTTCTAAGCAATTCTTTCAAGTTATCTTCCTGACGGTTTGATACCGCTAGGCCGCCAACTTGGATTCTATTCTAGTGACAACAAAAGCTGCTTGGCGCCTTGCCCCGTCATATCAAACTAGCACCGTCTCAAAATTATAGGCCTG